>JAODAL010005431.1:0-143689 GCA_025379985.1 Phyllomedusa bahiana | reverse complement strand
GTAAGCGGGGGTTGGTGTGGCCCCCAGTATCACTACACATTTTGGAGAAAGACCTTTGTTTTGGGTCTGGGGGTGAGCAGGATACTCCTGGAAGAGCCCCTTCCCCAGGCGACCATACGGATGGTGGAGCCAAGGGCAAGAAAATGTACTTGCATTGCAGATTTTGGTTTGTTTAAAGCTTTCTAAACGGCACAGGGTTAAAAGCCGGGGTGTTGATGTGCTGTGTAAAAGTGTGGTAATAAAGAGCCCCCGTTTAAGTTGCAACGACCCTGCTGCTGGTTCCTGTGAAAAGGTTACCGTTGAAGTTGAACCCCCTACACATGTCTCCCATAGTTTGTATGGGGCCTATCAGGACTACAAAAAGGAATAGGTACAATAAAAATAGAAAGATGCCAGAAAATAAAAAATGCAATGTAATAAGAAGTTCAGCTGGTGGCTCAGACATTCAGGTTGAAAAATGTGAAGTACAGTAGATGAATATGATAACTCATTTAATGGCAGCCATTGTTTTGGTACCACATACATATAATTTACTGCTACTCTTTGGTGATAGGGGTTTTTAGAACTCCATGCTTCCAGCCCTTTAGACAGTTCCTCTTTAATGGGTCCAGACACAATGCTATACTACATCTTTGCATGGGCATAACAATATCTGCTATAGATCCCATAAGTCTAGGGGCCCACTCAAGTGCAAGGACATTATACTCTTTCTGTAGGAAATAATAAATTGGTAACTTTCTGTTATCTAGCACTACTAAGTGGGTTCTCTCAAGCTTGGACTCCTCTGGCCCACAGGGAAGCAGTGGAAACCCCCAGTTGGAGGGGTTTCTGCTTTTCAACTGCAGGTGCATACTCTAGAGAGGCAGAAAGGTAGAGAAAGAGAGACTAGTGTTGAGCGATTATTATCGACAAAGTTGAAATCGGCACAGTTTTTATGTTGATCGAAATTTTTGATATTTAGGTTTTAAAAATTTTGCATCATCTATTTTTATCGCCCATTTTCGGCGCTTCCTGTCATTTTGGTGGCCCGCAAATCAGTTTCAGAATAGAGCAGGGTGAGATTGTGTGCGGGGGTCATGAATGGGGGTGTGTATGGGGGCGATTGGGTGGGGAAAAAACACATGACCCCCGTTTTTCAAGAACAGCCTTCCCGTTCTGTCAGGTTTCTCTCAGCTCTCATAGCAGTGGACGTGCGCTTGCCTGTGTCCAAACATCAGCGAAATTATTCTATTTCTTCACAGAGGGAAAGCTTACGGGTTTGCTGTGTCCTTTAAACTTAGTTAGATTGAGATTTGGGAAAATTTTTTTTAGTTAGGTAGAGAATTTTAAAGGAGCATCTACCGCTGTAAAGTTCCGGGGGGGAGGGGGGGGGGGGCCCCCCGGGCGAACACAGACAAGCTCTATAAAGAAACTGGATAAGTTCACCAAGATTGTGTAGACATTGCCCGCAATCTTTATTTTTAAAGTTTTTCTATTGAAAAAATTTTTGGATATTGGGCAGCCCCGAACTTATATTTGGATACAATTTTTTTTAGTAAAAGCAGGTCCTTTGTTAGGTGCACAACTCCACTTTTATTATCAGTATACATTTCAGATAGGGTTTTTTTTCAATTTTTCCCATTCCAGCTTTGTTGTTTTCCACCTTGCAGTTTAAATTAGAATCCAGCAATTTTGTATACCACAGGGTTTATAGGTGCCCAAAAAATTCCTTTTTTTATCCGAATACATTTCAGATAGTGTTTTTTCACTTTGGCGACTACGCTTTGTTCATTTTAAAGGGACCTTGCACTTAAATGTGAATACAGCAATTTTGTAGTACCACAGGTGAATTGAAAGGTGCCAAAAATACCATTATTATCCGAATAAATTTCAATAGTGTTTTTTTTAAATTTTGGGGCATACGCTTTTTTGATAGATTTACTTTGCAGTTAAATTGAATACAGCAATTTTGTAGTACCCCAAAGGGAATTTTAGGTGCCAAAAAAACCTTTTATTATCCGAATACATTACAGATACGGTTTTTTGCACTTTTGCCCAGTCAGATTGTTGATAGAGCCACATTTCAGTTAAATTTTAATCCCGCAATTGTGTAGTTAAGAGGTGAATTGTAGGTGCCCAAAAAAAATACCTTTTTTTATCCGAATACATTACAGATACGGTTTTTTCACTTTTGGGGCACTACAGCTTTGTTCATTTAGGCACCTTGCATTAAAGTGAAAACAGAAATTTTGTAGTCACAAGGTAAATTTAAAGGGGCAAAAAAAAACCCCTTTTTTTATCCGAAAACATTTGTAGTGTTTTTTCACTTTTGGGAGGCAGCTTTGTTATTTGATTCTTTGCAGTTTTAAAAGTGAATACAGCAATTTTGTTTTGATTTGAGGGATTTGAGAATAGCTGTGATTTTCTGTTTTTAAAAAAGATTTCCAAAACTCTTCCATACCTTTTCAAATTTGTATATTTTGAAATGGAGCGAAATTCAGGTGGAAAGCGAGCAAAGAGGGGGGGTAGGACGGGAGGTGGGGTCGGGGGAAGGTGTCCTTCCATTTGCAGGGAAACACGATCCCAGGGATCGCAGTTGAGGCCCGTCAGGCTGTCACGCTGGGTGGGGCCCCTGTGAATTCGAAACGAACAGCGTCCCCAAATTTTCCCTTTCAGTGGTTAATGCAACCTGCATCCGCTTTTTTATCTCCTCGTCCCCCCCGCCCGGGCCCAAATGTCGTCATGATCTCAGCATCTGTCCAAACATAAAGCAGCCCAAAGTCAAATCGTGTACCCCCCTGTGGAAAAATCCATTTTCTGGGCCCTCTTTGATAAAAAATGCGGTTGGGGTCAAAAGGCATTTTAAAAAAAGATAAAGGGGCCCAAAGAGGATGATTTTGTCTGCTCTGAACCCAGTTACTGACCCATCAAGGGGGAAAAGGGAAGCAGTCAATCAGAAAAAACTGGGGGGCCCGGCAAGCTTTGCAGTCCCTGTTGCTTGTAGCCCGCAGCCCCTGGATGCAGAGTGTAGGACGACCAAGTCACTGTTTTGAGGATGTGAGGGACATTGGGATCCAACGTGGTCTTTTCAGCAGAATTTTGCTTGTGAGCGCTTCATCACTGGACGGGGAGGAAGACGATGGGGTGTTCAGTAGGGGGTTCCGCCTAAAAAAAAGGGGAGGGGCGGTGAAAGCCCACTGATATGATTCCGCAGCCACAGTCAGCGCAAACCCGCCCCTCGCTTTCGCGTCAGAAAGGTCCGGACCTCTAAAAGCCGGGCCCTTCTTTGAGCAACCCTCTGATTCACCCAGGAGTCCTTGCCGCCTTTGCCGAAACGCTAATAGAGGCAAGGCCCTTTTAGGGGGTTAACCACCACCCCACATGTCTAGTCACATGCGCGAAGTGAGTTGAAATGGAGGAAATTGGGCCCAAAAAAGGCCAGCCCGACCCCCGGGCCTCCAACACTGCCCAAACCTCAGTTCCGCCCCCCTCCTCCTCCCACCACCAAGGTTCCTCGCTCCCCTGTCTCTCAGAGTCATGATCGGGGATCAGCTCCCCTTCAGCCCCCACCTTTGCTGGTCCACCAGCACACCCAAAACCCTCCCTTCTCCTTCCCCAGTTTGAGACCCGCACGCCGTACACGGCCCGTCTAGCAGCCAGCCTTCTGTCTTCCCGGTTGGGAGCAGAAAAAGAAACACTTTAAACCCAAACCTCCCAAAGCCAAAAAACCCTGAATGTTTGGCCATTGCGGCTTTTGGCCTTGGAATGTTGCCTTTCCGTTGGTGGACACGAGGGTTCCCCCACGTCTGGCCCTTTCCCGCCCCAAAAACCCGATGCCCCAGCAGGCATTTCTTTGCCAGAAAAGCCGTCCCCGCCCCGGCCGCCCCCGTTTCATCTAAAAATTTAAAACGCGTTGTTTGCATTGTGGCCGGAAAAGTCCCCTTGACCACCGACACATGGATAGTAAACACGGCCCAAGGCGCCCCATATCTCTGTGACGCTCATGGGTGGTGGGTGGATTTCTGGGGGTGACGGGGCTCTCAGGCTTGGCGCACGCTCTTCAAAACGAGGGTGGTGCAGGGTTCTTTCCCCCCAAAGGCCCCTTGGTGGATCCCTGCCCCGAGAAAAAAAGGCCGCGTTGAAATTAAACTGTTTGGGGGGAGTCTCAACAGGTCAGGAGTGTGGACGGCTCTCCGCAACAAGGGGGGCGAGCGCTGGCTGGGTGACAAAAAACCTTGTGCCAGGCAAGGTGGTGTGCATAACGGGCGAAATCTGTGGCCCCCCTTAATATCGGTTAGGCTGGAGCACACCTTGCCTGGCAATGTCATGAACCTTGTCGTCCAGAAATTTCTAAAGAATACCCGGGTTGGATCCCTGTTTTGAAAAAGGCTCGAAGTCAAAATTTGCCTTCCGCTGTTTGCCCTGTTCATCCCGCTGGCTGGTTGCAGCGTCAGTCGGCCTCCCCGTCAACCGTCTCATTGTTGCCCTTGGAAAACACGCTGGAATTCCCCTCCACATGCCGTATTGTGGAGCAGCGAAAATCCCATTACACAGTCAAAGTGCCACATGGCCTGACAAGAGCGGTGCGGCCCTGGGGTGTTGACCCCCCGAGAGTGGGGGGGTAAAAAGAGTTGCACCCCCCCTTGCGTTTTGAAGACGCACCAAAAATGGTCGTGCGGACAATCCCCTTGTCAGCAGGAGCTTTGTGGTGTCTTAGTTTTTGGAACGATGTTGGACATTCTGAAAAAAAGGTCCGAGCGACGGAGGAGGGGGAGAGGGGACCAGTGCGGACAGGGGCCCCTTTTCTCCGTAAAACCAAAAGGGGCCCGACATTTTTCCAATTTTACGGTTTCATTAGGCGTGGTTGGGCCCAGGCTAGTGAAAGGCAGCGATCAGCTCTAGGGTTTGCTTCATTCAGGCAAGTCATGGTGTGTTTGAAGCTGGCCGGAGGAAGGGAGGAGGGGGGAGGAGGGTTTCCTAGACACCGATGTTACGACGCCCCTCCCCTTGGAAAGGGGTTTGGGCGCGAATTTGAGGCGGAGGGGAAAGATGAGGAAGATAGTTTGTAGTGCCCCTCGACCCAGAGGCTTGGGAAATAAGGCTCCATCTTACTGGTGCTTGGATGCCCCTTTCCCCAACATGTTTTGCATTAAGGCATCAAAATGAACAAAGTTACGGGTGGCCCACCCCCTGGATCCCGGGTAAAAAACAAAACTCAGCTTTTTTCCTACCACCCCCCCCCAAAAATAGAGAGTAAAATGCAGGAAAAATGGAGCCCTTGCTGTTGATCAACTGGAGCATCTGTTGGTTGCTTACGTTCTTAAATGTCAAGGTTGGAAACAAATAGCGACGTGACGCGGAGTCCCAAGTAGCCTTGCGGCAGAAAAGCACAAGGTGGAGAAGCAATGGGTTCCTCTGGAAATCTTTATTTCCACCTAAAACCAAGCTGAATGCAGGGCACAACCCAAAACACAAGAGAAAAGCTTAAGATCATGGTGACGATTCTGCGCTTTTGTATGTGTTCCGGCCCCATTGACTTCTGGGTTCCCAAAAAATGGAAAATGGCCGAGCTGCTCGCCAAGCCATGAGGTGTTGTCTCCCCGCAGCCGCGTCATATCTGAGGGCCCTTCAGACAGCTGGAGGAGTCATTCAGACAAAGCAAACGGCTTTCTACAGATAATGTGGTCGTTTGACTTTATTTTAAGATGAATCAGGATGGGGTCTCTGTGATGTTGTGGCCCCAATTTTCCGAGGTCACCGATTGTTGCCGGTTATTTTCCCTTCCCCTTCAAAAGAAATGGTTCCTCTTGAAAACTTTTTTTTAAAATGATCATTTTTACTGAAATTTTTTTCTCTTTTCCCAACAGTTTTTTTGCTGGTTTTGCTGTGGGAGCTGTAAAAGAAACAAAAGGTTTCATGACAACACCGTATTTTCCTTTACTCATTTATCTTTAGAAGTTTTCGCATTTCAATGGTTTTGAGGTCATGTTGCTGTGAGATACAGTATAATTATGGTCCTTTGGAAAGAAAGTGGTTTTAAAATGGCATTTTTTTCCCCACAATTTTTAACAGTGGCTGAGAAGTCATTTTTTTAATTTTTTGGGTCATTTTCTTTGAAAATTTCAGCAATCTTTCGGTCCCTTTTTAAAAAAATGTTGTTTCTAACAGACATTTGTTCTTCACAATTGTCCAAAAAGGCCTAAGGGGCTGCTTTGAATTTTTGGGGGCTTTTGTGTGACATGAGCCCATACGGTCTATTATAAAAAAATGTTGGTTTTTTTGAAAATAAAATGGTGGTTTAAAAATTCCTTTTTCCGGACTTTTTAATCTGGGGGTATGCAGGTTTGGGGGGTCATGCTGTGGGCCCGGACAGGTATAGTCAATGTCCAGTGATACTAATATGGTGGTTGAAAGTATCCTTTTTCCTGCACTTTTTAATCTGGGGTCATGCAGGTTTGGGGCTCATGCTGTGGCCCAGGACAGGTATAGTCAATGTCCAGTGAAACTAAAATGGTGGTTGAAAGACTCCTTTTTCCGGCACTTTTTAATCTGGGGTCATGCAGGTTTGGGGCTCATGCTGTAGCCCAGGACAGGGACAGTATATGTCCCAGTTCAACTAAAATGGTGGTTGAAAGACTCCCTTTTCCGGCACTTTTTAAATCTGGGGGTCATGCAGGTTTGGGGCTCATGCTGCGTTCCAGGACAGGGATATTCAATGTCCAGTTCAAGTACAATGATGGTTCAAATCATACTGCCTTCTGGCACTTTTTAATTTGTAGGTGATGCAGGTTTAAGGCTCATGCTGTGGTGCAAGACAGGGATAGTGAATGGTCTGTGATTTTTTTTCTGTGGCTTTTATAACCTAAGTGTGTTGCCTAAGATGTAGCACGTATCCATTTGACTGTTGTGGATGTTAATTCCAGCTTCTCCAGCCCTGTTTGGGTGTAATAATGAAGGTGTTGTTGCTCTCCCATAGACTTTAATGGTCATCGGCGATCATCTATCATCGACCATCGAATATCTTGTCGATGATGGTCGACTATCGACCGATGTCGATGGCCAACGTAATCGCTCAACACTAAGAGAGACAAAACGAAAGAGGCAGATCATAAGATTCTTCTCCAGTATGTGTATTCATGTACAGTAGCTCTAGGGTGGGCCTCAATAATCAACTTCACTGCTGGGTCCCAAAAATTAACTTCCCTGGTGGGCTCCAAGAATCAACCTTATTGGTGGGCCCCAAGAATCAAGTCCACTGGTGGGCTCCAAGAATCAACTCCACTGGTAGGCTCCAAGAATCACCACTAATGGTATACCCTAATGTTCAACTCCACTGGTGGGCCCCAAGAGTTAACTCCACTGGTAGGCCCTAGACACTCCAGTCCGACACTTGTTTTTCTAATATATAGCGCTATTATGAATACATTTAATTATCGGCACTTATGTTACTATTTCAGTTTCCTGTTATCAGATAGTCAGGCCCCATCTTATTTTAGAATTCAGTGGGGCCCAGTGAATTCTAGTCACCACTGTTTGACTGTTTCAGCCAAATGACCAAGAAGCTGTGACCAAAAGTCTTCCTGTTACACTAACTATACATTAGGTTCATTGTTATACTGGAGTGCCTGTGGCCCACCACTAGAGTTCATTCTTGGGGCCCACCAGAGGAGTTCATTCTCGGGAGCCCACCAGAGAAGTTCATTCTGGGTGCCTACCAGTGGAGTTCATTCTTAGGGCCCACCAGTGAAATTCATTCTTGGAGCCCACCAGTGAAGTTTATTCTGGGGGCCACCAATGGAGTTGATTCTTTTGGTTCACCAGTGGAGTTCATTCTCTGGGCCCAACAGTGAAGTTCATTCTTGGAGCCCACCAGTGAAGTTTATTCTGGGGGCTCACCAGTGGAGTTGATTCTTGGGGTTCACCAGTGGAGTTGATTCTTGGGGCCCACCAGTGAAATTGATTCTTAGGGCCCACTAGCGAAGTTGATTCTTGGGGCCCACCAGTGAAATTGATTCTTAGGGCCCACCAGCGAAGTTGATTCTTGGGCTCCACCATTGGAATAATTTTTTGGGGCCTGTCAATGGAGTTGATTCTTGGATACTACCAGTGGAGTTCATTCTTGGTACCACCAGTGTAGGTCATTCTTGGTATCACCAGTGTAGGTCATTCTTGGTACCACCAGTGGAGTTCATTATTGGGGCCCACCAATGGAGATCATTCCTGAGGCCCATCCTACAGCAACTGTACATGACTGTACATGTCTCTTGCTTCCGGTTCCTACTCTTCTCTCCCTTTTTTCCCAGAAAAAGCAGCCAAAAGTTTGCTATGACCAGGCACCCACTGGGGGATTCCCCTTTTCCCCTATGGAAAAATGAGTCTGAGCCTCATTGGCTTACTTCATTATATATTTCCTGTAAGACATCAGATGGATTTTTTGGCTTGGACCCCAAACCCGAAAATGAGCCCAAACCATGAGCCTAATGATGCTTTTAATAGATCAGATATAATATTATTAACTGCTCGACGTTCACAGAGAGGATTTTACAGGAACCAATATCATGTTAAATGACTTCTTCTCCAGTTACCGCCTTATAAAATTCATTTATTCATTCCCATCTTCCAGTTTTTGGAACAAGTCATGTGATGCTACGGTCGTCTTTTTTTTTTCCACCGGCACCTGCATAGAGATTTTTCTATCATCGTTTCTATGAAGATAACAGCTTGTACTCCCTGGCTACAGTTTCCATGGAGATCTTAAGAACACCAAAGACTCTTGCTATGAGTTTAAAGAAAGTCCCGAAGGTCTGACTAATGGAGGCATATTGATGCGCTATGCCGGGAGATCAGGGAAAATTCTCCTGAACAAAACCTCAGCTTACCTTAATCTTGTTTATTCAAGATAAAGTCACAGAAAATCTGAAAAATCCTCTAGGACTGCAAATATCCCACCACCCTTCTTTTGTAACCCACAGGTCTCTAGGAAGCTGAGATACAAGATTGTTTTTATCAGGTTCTTGACTGATGGACACCAGCAATCACCGGTGACTTTCTTTACTCTACAAAAAAAAAAAAAGAGTTTCTCTGGGGAATGCAGGGAATATATTTTTTGGCTGAGCCCTACAAGCTGCTACATTATTTGCATAAAATATCACCATTGACCAAGACCTTTGGGTATATCGCAGCTAGGGGTGCAAAAGTATTAGGTGCACACAAGGTCTCAAGCCTGATGGTGCCCAAAGGTTCCTTTCGATACTTTTGTCAGGCTTATTTGCTTGTCTAATATGGAGGGCCACATCAGGATTAATTTCCTGTGGCCCATGTGTCAAAAACATAAATGGCATATCTTGTATGCCATATTAAAAAAGTCACTTAATGGTCCTTATTTTTGAAGCCAGCAAGTCCTGCTAAAATTATTTATAAGCAGGCTCGGACTGGAGAGCAGTGGAAACTCTGGGGTGGGGTTGGGTGGGCTGGGTATAGTGGGCCACTAGGCATTGCGGGCTAGTGTTGCCTTTCATGGAGGAAGACAGGGAAAGAGGCAGAAAGCAAGAGACAGAGTGCAAGATTCAAGTGCAGGCATATAATATAGTTGTAGGGTGGTCCCAAATAATAATTAGGGCCCCCAGATTCAACTACACTGATGGGCCATAAGAATCAACTCCACTGGTGAACCCCAAGAATCAACTTCACTGGTGGTCCCTAAGAATTGTCTCCTCTGGTGGGCCCTAAGAATTAACTCCATTGGTGGGCCCCAAGGATCAACTTCACTGGTGGGTCCCAAGAATCAGCTCCACTAATAGGCCCTAAGAATGAACTCCACTGGTGGGCCCCAAGGATCAACTCCACTGGTGAGCCCCAAGGATCAACTCCACTGGTGGGCCCCAAGAATCAACTCCACTGGCGGAGTTTTATGCTACATTGCAGCTATTGCATCATGAAAAAAGGTACCCCGATGGATGCTGCATCATAGCCACGGCCAGCCCATATACATTTGCTCTGTTTACCACCAGAAAATAGAGCAGATGTAGTCCAAATAGGACTATGTTTGCTTCTTTAATATCTATGGGCTGTCTGAAGCCTCGTTGTGGTATCTGTTGGGGTACTTTTTCATGACACCCCAACAGATACCTACATTGTAGAAAAAAATCCTTATGCATGGGTACTATCAGAGCAGTACTGGCAGTACCTCTGTCAGGGACCCTGATCAAATCTTATACAGGATTTGGTAATGGGCGGGGGGCCAAGATGCTTCAGCTTATGGGGCACTAAAATTATTAATGGCAGCCCTAGGCTTACGGATCTGGATTACTGAGATCAAAAAACATAACACAAGAAGTTGTTGGTTGCCTTGTTCTGTGTTGTGTGTCACTGGACGGCACTGGAGACTCTACCACCACCACCACCATCCACATCCTGACAACAAAGCTGCATGGTTCCTCTTCTTTGCCTGGATCCCTATCTCCAATATGTTTTAATGTACAGTGACCAGATATGAATGACTAGTTTTCCCTAGGAAGCACAATATACTCTTGGTTTTGAAATCATTTGTGATACAATTGGTTTGGCATCCACTGATCTATCTACTTTGGGTTATGGAGGAGTAATCCACCATTTCCAGTGCAGTTATCAGAACCATAGAAGATCATTCTTGCATCCACTGGTTAAAATTAGGTTTATACTATTTACTCTGTTCAGCAAAAAGTCGTCTCATCATTTTTTTTTTCCTTTTTATTGGCTGGTGGGGATGTTTTTGGCATTTGCACTAGATGTCTTCAGAGTGCTATGGCTAGAGGCAGTGCATTAATCTTTCCCGCAAAACTACTCACAGCAGCAGTTAATATGCTGCTCTCTCAGCAAAGTAGTTAACACTAAGAGGCAGTTTTCTCTACATAGTCCTTCAGTGAGGAATATTCTTCGTGATAATGAACGACCCTGAAGAACAGAAGATCTTGAAGAATCAAAACGGACTAAATCGTCTTTTTAATATCCCAAAAAAGAATTGGTCATGAGGTTGAGTGAGGTCTGGCGTAAGATGGAAATTCACATTGGTGTAGCTATAAGTAAAGAGAAGGTGACAGTCTCACCCAGGTTAAGGGACCTGGGGGGTAAATTACCCATCTGCACTATTATAAATGGCACATGGTAGGTGGGACCACAGATTTTTCTTTGTGAACTAGGTCTGGGGTTTAGCTATAGAGGATGTAAGAGGTACTGTAGCAGTCACACCCCAGCCCTGATGCCTGAAGGGGTCCACATGCTCGTCTATGCATTATAAGAACAGGCTTGGACTGGCCCACAGGGGAGCAGGAAAAATCACAATTCCCAAGTGGTCCCCTGAGCATGGTCGGTCCTAAGCATGGTGGGTCTGAGGCTACTTTTTAAGAAGGAGTGCAGAGAAGAAGGAAAGAGTTTAAGAGGCAGGTGCAGTTTGTGCAGGCATATACAGTAGCTATAGGATGGGTCTCAATAATCAACTCTACTGGTGGGCTCCAAGACTTAACTTCACTGGTGGGATCCAAGTATCACTTCCATTGGTGGTCCGCAAGGAAATTAAACGTCATTTGTGTGGCCCAGTATCACTTCCATAGGATGGGTCTCAAGAATCAACTCTACTGGTGGGCTCCAAGACTTAACTTCACTGGTGGGATCCAAGTATCATCTCCACTGGAGGGATCAAAGTATCATCTCCACTGGTGGTCCACAAGAATTAACTCCACTGGTGGGATCCAAGTATCACTTCCATTTGTGGTCCGCAAGAATTAACTCCTGGTGGGATCCAAGTATCACTTCCATTGGTGGTCCGCAAGAATTAGCTCCTCTGGTGGGATCCAAGTATCACCTCCATTGGTGGTCCGCAAGAATTAACTCCTCTGGTGGGATCCAAGTATCACTTCCATTGGTGGTCCGCAAGAATTAACTCCTCTGGTGGGATCCAAGTATCACTTCCATTGGTGGTCCGCAAGAATTAACTCCACTGGTGGGATCCAAGTATAATCTCCACTGGTGGTCCGCAAGAATTAACTCCACTGATGGACCTTAAGAATCCATATGGGTATGAATCCATCCTTTCAGATCACGTACACCAATAGATGCTGATTGTCTCCCCTGGGGCGAATGGGATTTTCCAGCAAGACAGTATGACATACCACATGGCTAGAAATGTCTGACATTGGTTGGAAGAACATGACCAAGATTTCAAAATATTATCCTGCCCCCTAGTTTCCCAGACTTAAAGGGGTTGTCTCACTACATTGATTCATCTTACCTCAGTCCTGTTTTCTTGCTTTCATTTTGAATTCAGGGGCGTTTACTGGCTACCACTAGGCTGCAGTAGAAGCCAGGTCTGTAGCTATAGCAACCAGTGCTGGCAGCCTAACAGGATAGATCAAACAGGTCTGTAGATATAGCGACCTGAGGAGCTGATGCAGCCCATACTAGAGGGGATATCTAGGAATAGGTAGGACACTGTTGATGGACACATATTGCAAAGTGACTTGTTTTTGCAAGATCTTTAACATAAAAAGTAATCCTTGTATTGAGACAACCCCTTTAAACCCAATTGAGCATCTGTGGGAGCTCCTGGATGGTGGTATTGGCTCTATGGACCCTTCAGCAGCTGTGGGACCCCCCTGGATGGTGGTGTTGGCTCTATGGTCCCTTCAGCAGCTGTGGAGCCCCTGGATGGTGTGGTTGGCTCTATGGCTCCTCCAGCAGCTGTGAGCCCCTGGATGGTGGTGTTGGCTCTATGGACACTCCAGCAGCTGTGGTAACCCCTGGATAGTGGTGTTGACTCTATGGACACTCCAGCAGCTGTGGGGCCCCGGGATGGAGGTGTTGGCTCTATGGCTCCTCCAGCAGCTGTGGAGGGCAGCCTGGCTCAGATGGTGTTGGTTTTGGCTCCTATGGAACACTTCCAGGCAGGTTTGGTGTGTATAACCACTGGTAGTAAATGTTGACTCTATAATCCAAGCTGTGGGGCCCCCGGGATGGAGGTGTTGGCTCTATGGACCCTCCAGGCTGGGGGGCCCTGGATGGGGTTTTGGCTCTATGGACCCTCCAGCAGCTGTGGGACCCCCGGGTGGTGTTTTGGGTTTATGGCCCCCCAGCAGGTGGGAGCCTCTGGATGGTGGTGTGGCTCTATGGACACTCCAGCAGCTTGGAAACCCCCGGATATGGTTGTTGACTTTTGGTCCTCCAGGTGTAGCCCCTGGATGGAGGTTTTGGCTCTAGGGACCACTCCAGCAGCTGGGGTTTCCCCCTGGATGGAGGTTTTGGGCTTATGGCCCTCCAGAAAATTGGGACCCCCTGGGGTGGTTTTGGGCTTAGGGACCCCCCAGCATGTGGGATGCAGTCAAACTGGCCCAGATGGTGAAAAACCTAACAGGACCTTTTTGATCACTCTAGTTGAAAAGCTGCTGTCCATGCTGCACACACGGTTAATCTTGAGCTGGTGATCATTATAATGTGACTCGACTGTGTAGATAAAAATATATGCTTATATATAAAATAAACTTTCAGCACCGAGCTGTAAGTTAAACAGTGCAGACAGTAGATATATTTGTTGCAAAGTACAATTAGCCGCACAAGTAACAAATCAATGGGAGAGAAGCAAGTCATGCTGTTTGTTGTACATTATATTTACCCAGCAGGAGTAAATGGAAGGGTATTGGTTTCAGAACATTTCAGGGAAAGTGAGTTAATAGGCAGCCATTTGATTATGTGTAAAATGAAGGCTTTGTTCTTGATGGCAGAACCGCTCAACCGCAAGTAAATGGAAATACGTCTAAAAATGTAGAAAATGACATGTAAATCTACAACGTAGCTATAATGTCTGTGCACATAAGATGTGCAACTGTTTGTCAGACAGTAGTTATCATAGAGAAAAGCTAATCCTAGGAAAGTCATGCTGGGATCAGCTACCATTGCTTAAGGAATTACTGTGATAGTGCTCAGAGCTATCCGGGACCGAGCATATTACATGTTGCCCCCTGAAACCTAAAGGCGTCCACTGATTCAGTAAATGAAAAATCGCCTTATCTATATGCAATTTCATCAGTATTGTTGCATTTGTGCAGTCTCCCTATGTGTTATACTGTGGCTTTTTGCATGCTGGTGTGAACTGGTATCTAGAGCATTTGCTCATTAATATCCGGCACCTGCTATATTCATCCCATGTGGCATATGGGGCAGTGACGCCTGCTGCTGGGATTCAGTGTATCTTTCGGCCATTGAGCAGTAATTGTAGCTTTGTAGTTTTTTGGTAATTTATGTCCCATATTTCTGAGGTTTTATTTTTAATAGTGTAGGGACTCGCAAGGAATGGGGAGCCTTGCCGGGGCTTGCGAGCTTGCGTATTGTAGATACCATATCAACTAATACCTCATATTTGATATTTTTCCAGTATGTTATAATTTTTTTGCCCTAAAATACTGGGGAGCTTAGGGTCCAAGTATTTTGTGCAGGACACTCCTTTAAGTGCTGGGCAGTCTGCCCATTTGAATATTATGGGCGTTATTGGCTGTAACCCAGCATGGTGTCCCTGTATGAATAGTGTTACCATTTGTATCGCCTTATCTATATGCAATTTCATCGGTATTGTTACATTTGTGCAGTCTCCCTATGTGTTATACTGTGGCTTTTTGCATGCTGGTGTGAGCTGGTATCTAGAGCATTTGCTCATTAATGACTGGCACCTGCTATATCTTTCCCATGCAGCATCAGCAGCCTGCTAATGGGATTCAATGTATCTTTCAGCCATTGAGCAGTAATTGTAGCTTTGTAGGTTTTTGGTAATTTATGTCCCATTTTTTCTGTGATTTGATTCAGTAAATGGCAGATCCTTTGGGTGTGTTCCCATTAAACACTGGCAAAATAGCGGTCGGATTTTCCGACTGGTATTTTGTCTTTTTTTTGCACATAGGGGGGTGGCTTTTGACGGTGGTTTGAGGATTCAAACCGCCCCCCCCCCCTCCCCTCCTCAAATCCACATGTTCATGTTCTGCCCGAAAACCGGGCAGCGATGTGAAAAACCGGCTGGCCAGCAGAAAATCCATTCAGTGGGGAGCGTTGCTTGTTGGTTTTCAGATGGTTTCTAAAACCGCAAACCGTCTAAAAAACCAACCAATGACCCTTGCTGTTTGGACAAGTCCTGAGCGTGCCACAAGACATTGCTGATATAGATACCAGCAATCAAAGCAGTAAAAGGGGTTGTCCAGTGGAACACATTATTTAAAAAAAAAAAATTATACCTCTCTCATGGTTAGACACTTTTGTAATATATTTTCATTACATTTTCTATGGATTTCTGCAATCTTACATTGGCTGTAAGATTGCAGAGGAAGCTCAATAGTTCTATGTCTCCCCACACACTAAACAGCTCTGTGTTGAACCCAGGATGTCAGGTGACAAAAGGGGTGTGGATTCTTCATTGCAACCTTTGAGCAACACACTTGTGACTCTGCCTCTCAAGGCTCTTAATATAAAGAAAAAACAGTAGATATGCACTAAGTTTGGGGGGAAGACAGACAAAGCACTGCAAAGGATCGTGACCCTCATTAATTGGCCAAAGTGACCAACAGCTACAATTGCCTATTGCACTGTGCATTACATAGACAGTCCATTGATGTCAATGTGTAATACCTGTTTTGCCCTGTGTTGGTGCAGCAGACAAACTGAACACTTGCTACCAAGCTCCCTTACAGATTACAGCTTCAATGGTAGTCCAAGGACCTTTATTCATTGTCAAAGTGATCAACGGCTACAAAGAGTGTCTATCACTTTGGAAGGCCTGGCACATCTGTGCACTACATGGACAGTCCACTGATGTCAACACAAATTGTGTAATACCTTTCTTGCCCTGTGGTGGTGCTGCAGAGAAATTGAACACTTGTTCCCATACAGATAATAGCAGAACACTGGTGATTTAAGGACTCTCTATTATTGGCCAATGTGATCAACGGCTACAAAAAGTGCCTCTCGCTCTGGAGGACCCGGCACATCTGTGCATTACATGGACAGTCCATTAATGTCAATGCAAGTTATGTAATACCTCTTTTGCCCTTTGGTGGTGCTGCAGAGAAATTGAACACTAGCTGCCAGGTTCCTACACAGCTGATCATTGGAGGTCCAAGAACTAGGACACCTTTTGATCTGCTTATTATTGGGACACACTTCTAACTAAAAGGAATTGACCAAAGTAGAAAACATCTGTCATCTTCATCCGTAAGCTATTGCGTAACTACAACTCCCAGCAACTCCCTGCTGGGAGTTTTAGCTTCTCAGCAGCTGGAGAACCACAAGTTGGAGACCTATGGTTAATAAAGATTTTCAATAGCCTGATATAATTTTCAGTAACATATAGCACCCAAATCTTCCTATGGAGCTATGATGCTTTTACATTACATTCTGTCAATTTCTCCTCCAGAGCTTTATATTTAAGAGGGACTTAAGAGCGCAGATAAAAGGCAAAATTCAATTACAGTTAATTGCATGCAGCATGCTAGAAGCTGAATCTTCGTGATTGATTTCCTTTAATTACTCATTTCATAGTGCTTTATTAGTAGTCGTCATATATATAAAGGTGGATATATCAGGGGACATTTGATTTGTTGAACAATATTCCAGATGTAACCTATTAACGTCAACTCGTAAGCTAAAATGTATCTTTGTTAAGTGTATGGCAAGGAGATGATCACCTTCTTGTATTCAGTCTCTGTATAGTGGGGTTGTTTTTACATGCCCCCTAGAAGAGGCTTCAGTCATGGACACAGACACATGGGTACTCTATAGGGTGAAGGGTAGGAGAAACGTGGAAAAAAAGTTGCAGGAGCCAGATTATCCTACTATAGATATGTGATGGCATGGCCAGTGTCGGACTGAGGGGCCTAGGGCCCAGCGGTGGAATTGATTCTTGGAATCTACCAGTGGAGTTGATTCTTGGGGCTCAGCAGTTGGTTTGATTCTTGGGGCTCACCAATGGAGTTGATTCTTGGGGCCCAACAGTAGAGTTTATTTTGGGGCCCACCAGTGAAGTTGATTCTTGTAGCCCACCAGTGGAGTTGATTCTTGGTGCTCACCAGTGGAGTTGATTCTTGGAGTCCACCAGTGAAGTTGATTCTTGGGGCCACCAGTGGTGTTGATTCTTGGAGTTCACCAGTAGAGTTGAATCTTGGGGCCCACCAGTGGAGTTGATTCTTGGGGCCACCAGTGATGTTGATTCTTGGGGCCACCAGTGGAGTTGATTCTTGGAGTTCACCAGTAGAGTTGATTCTTGGAGTCCACCAGTGGAGTTGATTCTGGGAGTCCACCAGAGGAGTTAATTCTTGGTGCCCACTAGTAGAGTGGATTCTTGGCGCCCATCAGTGGAGTTGATTCTTGACCAAAGTACCCAAAGGAAACCCATGCAAATACGGAGAGAGAACATACAAACTCCTTGTAGATCTTGTCTTTGGTGGGATTTGAACCCAGGACCCCACCGCTGCAGGACAACAGTGCTAACCACTGAGCTACTGAATGCCACGCTAACCACTGGGGCAACTGTGCTCCCTACTGCTAACATGGTACTGTTTGCTTATGAAAACTGAGCAGTCAGCTTATTACTAACCCCTGAGCCACTGTACTGCCTACTGTTAACCCCTGAGCCACTGTGTTGTCCACTGCAAAACACTGAGAAACGGTGAAGCCTGCTGCTAACCACTGATACTGTGCTGCCTACGCAGCCACTGGCCATTGGCTACCCAATTTCTAACCACAAACCACTGTGATCTACGTTAAACCCCCGCCCCCTGTATTTCCTGCTACTAACCAAAAGCCCCTGTGCACCTACTTAATCACTAAGCCACTGAAAAAGCCTATGTTTTCACGAGCCACTTTGCTTCCCACTGTAACCCCTGAGCCCTTTTTCAGCCTACTGTAAACCCCTGAGTTATTGTATTGCCTACTGCTAACCACTGAGCAACTTTGCAGCCTACTGTAAACCCCTGAGTTATTGTATTGCCTACTGCTAACCACTCACCATGGGCCCGCCCACGCAACACAACCAGTTGCTACCAACTTTCAAACCACTGAGCCTGGTCGCCCACGCTAACCATAAAACCATTTGATGCCTACTGATAACCACTAAGCCACCATGCTGCCCATTCATAAACCTTTAAGCCCACCCGGTCCCAGAGATGGTTGGGGATGTTTAGAGTTTATTTACACCTAACCGTTTAGTGGCCTCATAAATGGAGGAACACCATAACACATTACCATACTCAAGCAGAATAAATATGCTTGGTAATCCACAAAGTTGACTAATTCAGCACTTGTTACTAACTCAGAACACAGAATATCACAAATTCCGAAGCAGAATAAAAAATCAGAAAATTCCTCTGCGAAGGTTTAGAAACTTTTCCCACAGACCGATAAAACCGTAGCTTCAGGTCCCTTTAAAGCCAAATTGAAAGAATTTGACTACATATGGCCAAAGAGGATAAGAATATTTTCATAGTATTCCAATCTCAATCTCCACAAGTGGGAAAAAATTTAACTAGTAGTGAGAGCTTTTTTTACTATCGTATGGGGGCGATAGTCAATGAATTATCAAGACATTTCCCCAAGTCGATAATAATTATCACCGATTCCATTAAAGTCATGGGAGAGGGAAAAACACCCTTCAATTTTTTACACTCAAACAGGGCTGGGGGCGGAAAAAACTCCACAACAGTCAAAAGGATATGAAACCCTCTTTGGCAATACACTTGGTTAAAAAGTCAAGAAGAAAGTCACAGACCATTTACTATCCCTTCTTGTACCCACCGACCCTTAAAACCCGCATCACCCCCAAATTTAAAAAGTGCCGGGGGAAAAAAAGGGGCTTTCAACCCCCATTTTAGTTGAACTGGACATTGCAACCTTCCTGGGCCCCAGCATGACCCCAAAACCCGAAAGCCCCCCAAACTTTTTAAAAAGGGGCCGGAAAAAAGTTTTTTCAACCACCATTTTAGTTGAACTGGACAAAAAACAATACCCCGCCCTTTAAACCGCTAAACCTTTAAACCTTTTTACCCACAGATAAAAATTTTTGGGAAAAGGATCTTTAAACCCAAACCCAATTTTATTAAAACGGGACATTGACTATACCCTGTCCTGGGCCACACATGACCCCCAAAAACCTCCATGACCCCACATTTAAAAAGTCCCCGGAAAAAGGAGCCCTTTTCAACCCCCAAATTTTAGTTAATTTAAACATTAAACTTATTTTCCCTGGTAACCAAAAATCTTTCAAGTCTTCCTGAAACCCCCCCTTGTTCCCTTTCAGAGGAAAAATTTGGGAATCACTTTTTTTTACATCCCAGTTTTTTAGAAATTTTAATTCTAAAAAACAAAATTTTTAAAATGGGATGGAATCCCACCAAAACTTTAAAATTCATTTTTTTTTTTAAAAAAAATTTTGGGTTTTCTCACAACATTAAATTGCTACAATTAAAAAATCAGCAAAAACAATCATTTTGCAAAAATGTTTTTTCATTAACAAACCCAAACCTATTCCGTTTATGACAAAACCATCACCCTTTCCACAAATAAAATTTTTGGAAAAACAAATTCTTTTTAAAAACCCCACATTTTTTAAAATACAACCCTTAGTATAGCTGCTTTTCCCACACCCAAAAAGGGCCCCCAAAAAATTTCAAAACATAAACCCTTGAGCCATTTTTGACAATTGTGAAGAACAAATGCCCCTTTTTAGAAACAACTTTTTTTTTTAAGAATGGGGCCCTGTATTTTTAGCTGAAATTTCACAAAAACATGCCCCCAAAAATTCAAAACAGGGCCCCTTTTTAAACCCATTTTTTGACAATTTGAAAACAAATGTATGTTAAAAAACCACTTTTTTTAAAGAATAGGACCTGTATTTATAGCGCATTTCACAGCAACATCCCCCAAAAATTCAAAAAAATACCCTTAAAGCCATTTTTGACAATTGTGAAAACAAATGTCTTTTAGAAACAAACTTTTTTTTAAAATAGGCCCTTTGTAGTATTGCTGCATTTCAAAGCAGAAATACCCAAAAAAAAAAAAAAATAAACTTCCCCAGCCACTGCAAAAAAATTGTGGGGGAAAAATGCCATTTAAAAAAGGGCCAAAAACCCTGTTCCAAAGGCCCAAAGGTTTTAATACTGTAAAACCAGCAACATACCCAAAAAAAATATAAAAATGATTTCCTCACCACTGTTAAAAATTTGAGGGAAAAATTTCCATTTAAAAAGGCCAAAATTTCTTTTTTCCAAAAGGGAACCATAAAATTATAGCTGAAAATAAAAAACCACACAACATGCCCAAAAAAAATAAAAAAAAGTTTTTCTCACCACTGTTAAAAATTGTGAGGGAAGGAATCCCACTTAAAAAGCCACTTTTCTTTTCCCAAAAGGGACCAAAATTAATAGCTGAAATTCCAAAAGCAACAAAAAAAGACCTCAAAACCATTGAAAAAGCAAAAAAATTCCCTAAAAAAAAAGGTGAGAAAAAAGGGAAATTTACGGTTTTTGTCAAAAAAACCTTGGTGTCTTTACAGCTCCACACTGCAAAACCAGCAAAATGATTTTTTTGGAATTTGAAAAAAAAATTTGGCTTTGAAAAATGAAATTTTAAAAAACTTTTTTCCAAGGGGCCCATTTTTTGTTTAAAAGGAATTTGAAAAAGACCGAAAACCAAAATGGGTGACCTCGGCAATTGGAGCTAAAACACAAAAAGATCCCATGCCAAAATTCTCTTGATAAAATAAAACCGATCCACATTATTTTGTTAAACCCCGATGTTTTTTGTGTGAAATTTGACTCCTCCAGCTGGGGCTAAAGGCCCCTCAAAATATGACCGGGGCCTGCGGGGGCAGGAAAACACCTCTATGGCGGGGGCGAGCGAGCTGGGGCCCCATTCCCATTTTTTGGGAAATACCCAGAAGTCAATTGGGCCCCGGAAACACATCCAAAAAAAATGGGTTTTTTGAAACCGATAGCCGTGAAACCATGATCTGAAGCGGGTCTCGGTTTTTGGATGTGTGCCCTGCATTACAGCTTTGGTGAGGGGGTAAATAAAGATTGCCAATTTCACCCATTAGGCTTCTCCCAAACCTAAATCCGCTGTTTTCAGCCCGCTAACGGTTTATTTTGGCACTCACTGCTGCCCAAAGCGCTGATTTTGTTCCACCATGACATTTGAAGAATGTGAACCCGACGAAACAAAGTCCCAGTTTTTAAAATCACAAGGTCTCCCTTTTCCTTTGCTTTTTACTCTCTATTTTGGGGGGGGGTTGGAAAGGGAAAGTGCTGCGTTTTTGTTTCTTTACCGGGGATCGGGGAAAGATTTTCCACCCAGAAAATTTGGTTGTTCATTTTTTTGAGGGCCCTTTAAATGCGGGGAACATTTTTGGAGGAAAGGGAACACCCCAAAAAACCCCATTTGAGAGAGGGCTTGTTTTCCCCAAACCCCTCTGGGCCCGAGGGGAAACAAAGCAAACTAAATTTTCCTCATCTTCCTCCTCCCCCCAAAAATTTTTCGCCCCAACCCTTTCCACGGCGGGGAACGTGGGTAACGGGGTTGTCCAGGAATACCTCCTCCTCCTCCTCCCTTCCCCCCGGCACAGTTTCCCAACACAGCCCTGCTTGCCTCAATAAAATGCCCCCCCTGAGACCCTAAATACGCCCCCTTTGGCACTAGCCCGGGCCCACCAAACCCAAACTGCCAAATGAAGACCATAAAATTGTGAAAATTTGGGGCCTTTGTGATTTGACGAGAAAAAGGGGCTCCGGTCTCACCCTTTGTCCGCTCCTCCTCCGTCGCGGGGCCCCCAGTTTTTTTTTCTTCCAGAACTAAATCACCACAATCTCAGGGCTGAAAAAGGGCATTGCCCCGCACGCCCAAATTTTGGGGTTTTCTTCAAAATTTGGCAAGATGGGCAGAGCTCTTGTCACCTGCCCCACTCACCCGGTTTGGTTCAACACCCCGGGGGCCGTCCCCGCTGCTTTTTCACCCAAGTGCCCACTTCGAAATTGCGAAATGGCAAAAAACGCGGGCTCCCACAATCGCGAGCTTTGGTTAGGGAATTTTTTCCAGCGTGTTTGCCACTTCAACAATGAGCCCGGTTGACGGGGGCCCCCCGAGCAATGCGGAAAAACCCGCAGCCAGGCGGGACGAAGAAAGGGTGCGAAGGGCGGAAGTGCGAACTCAGCCCTCGAGCCTTTCCTCAGCGGGCAGTCCAGCCCGGGGGTTAGCGCTTTAGAAATTTTTTTGGACTACAAGGTTCATGACATTTTCCCGGGGCCAAGGGATGGTCCCAACCCTACCGATTTTAAAAGGGGGCCAGCAATTTCAAACCGTTACGCACACCCACCTTGCCTGGCACAAGGTTCTTGTCACCCGGGCCAGCCTCTGTCTCGTTGCAGAGACCGTCCACAGCTCCTGCCCTTTTTGTGGAGGTCCCCAAAGACAGTTTTAAATTTAAACAAGGGCCTGGTTTCTCGGGGCAGGGAAATCCCCCCAAAGGGGGCCCTTTGGGGAAAGAACCCTGCCCCAAATTCCCCGAAACGCCGACCTGAACCCAAACCGTCCCCAAACCCAGGAAAACCCACCCAGCCCCCCCAGTTAGCTGTCCCCAGAGATATAGGGGCCCTTTGGCCGTGTTTAAAAACCCTATTCCATGTGTCGGGGTGAGATGGGATTTTTTCCCCGGACACAATGCAGAAAACCCGCGCTTAAAAAATTTTAGATGAAAATGTGGTGGCCAGGGCAGGGAGGGCTTTTTTTGCAAAGAAATGCCTGCTCGGCAATTTTTTATTGGGGGAAACCCAAGGGCCAGACGGGGGGGGGAAACCCATCTGTTTTCCACCAAGGGAAAGGCAACATTTCCAAGGCCCAAAAGCCTGGCAAGCCTGACTTTCAGGCTTTTGGTTTTGGGGAAGGGGTTTGGGTTTTAAAAGTGTTTTCTTTTTGCTCCCCCAAACCCTGAAGACAGAAGGCTGGCTGCTAACTGGCCCGGGTTTGTACGGGTCCCGGTCGTAAAAAACGGGGGAAAAAGAATTTGGGTTATGGTTCCCCTCGGGTGGTGCGGGTGGTATTTGGGGGGCCGATGGTGGGGGCGGGGAAGTGGAGGCTGATCCCAAAACATGACTCGAGAACAGGGGCAGCTGAGGAACGCTTGAGGGTGGCGGAGGAGGGGGAGGCGGAACAGGGGGTGTGACAGGGGTTGGAACCCCGGGAAATTGGGTTGGGGGCCCTTTTTTTTTGGGCCAAGTTTTTTGCCTCTACTGATGGTTTCCCGGGCAAAGGCGCATATGACACCCGCTGTGTAATCAAGGTTTGCTCGAAAAAGGCCCGGGCTTGAAGCTTCCTGGCCCTTTTTTTGACGGCGATAAGCGGGGAGCGGGGTTTTCCCAAATTGTCGTGGTTTGCGGGGAAAATCATCTCGGGTGACTTCCCTTGATTTGCCCTCCCCCCCCTTTTTGAGGCGGAACCCGTACTGACACTACCCCACATCTTCCCCCTCGCCATTTTTAGAAGCGCTCGCAAGAAAAATTTGCCGGCCCCTTTGGGTTTTTGCCGATTGACTGGGGTTTTTTTTTCTCCTCCCTTGGGGGCACAGTAATCTGGGCCGAGCAAACAAAAAACATCCTCTTTTGGGCCCCTTTATCTTTTAAAAAGGCCCCTTTTGACCCCCAAACCCAAATTTTGTCATCAAAGAGGTCTTTAGAAAATGGATTAACCACAGGGTGGGTACACCCGGGGACATTTGGGCTGCCTTTGCCCTTTATGTTTGGGGGGATGCTTTTTGCTATGACGACATTTGTGGCTGTGGGCGGGGGACGAGGGGGTAAGACTGCTGGTGCAGGTTGCATTTAAACCCCTGAAAAACAGATTTGGGGACGCTGTTCGTTACTGAGATTCACAGGGCCCTGACCCACATTAAAAGGCCTGACACCCCGCTGGGATGCTTTGTTTTGCCACCCCTGGAAGGGGCACCTTCTCCGTACCTCTACCACCCGTTTCCACACTCCTCTTTGCTCGCTTAAACCCCCTCAAATTTTAATCCTGTTCCCAAAAAATAAAAATTTAAAGAAATATGGGGAAAAGTTTTGGGCAGTCTCTAATTAAAAAAAAGTCAAATCACAGCCCATTCTTTAAAACCCTCTAATTTTCCCCACAGCTAACTAGGGGTTAGAAACTGAAATGTTTTTTAGCGAATACCGAAAAAAGCGGTCCGGTGGGAAAAACCCCTAAACAAAAACAACCCGTTTCTTCCTTCATCCCCCGGGATTTAAAACTGCCCAAATTGCACTTTCAAACAAAGGGGCTATCTGCGCCAAACTTGGGGGGGGGGGGGGGGGGTATTCCCCCCCCCCCCAAAAAAATGCAAAAAAAAATATTCAAAAGTTACACGATGAGAAAATTTTGTTTTTTTGGGAGGGAATGACAAACGAGAACCCTTTTCTAGAAAATTTTTATATCCAGAATTTTTCCCTACAACGTGGCTATTTGAAAAAAAAAAACCCTTTTTCCGCACCCGTTCAATACACTATTTTAAAAGTTTAAAAAACGGATAACCCAAAAAGTGATTTTGCACCAATGAAATCAAACCCAAAAGTAAAATAAAAAAATTTCCCGAAATTTAAATTTAAATTTCAAGGTGGGTCTATGAACAAAACTGGGCCGCACCTAAGTAAAAAAAAAAAAACTTAATTTTTTTAAAAGGAAAAAGGAAAAAAAAAAAGGGGGGGTTTTGCACCTATGAAATACACCTGCAATTTCTAAAAAAAAATTTTTGGGATGGTAAAAATAAGTAAAAAGATGGGTCTTTCAACCAAAAAAGGGCTTTCGCCAAAAAAGGGAAAAACCCCGTAATTAAATTTTTGTACTGATAATAATAAGGGTTTGGGTTTTTTCAAACCCAAGAAAACAACACCAATTACAACAAAATTTTCGTATGGTAAAATAGTACAAGATGGGCTTTGAACCCAAAAAAAGGTTTTGCGCCAAAAATGAAAAAAACCTAATTAAATTTGTGTACGGATAATAAAAAAGTTTTTTTGCACCTATGAAATAAAACCTGCGGGGACCCAGAAAAGTTTCCCGTATCCTTTGTAAAATACAAAGGGGGGTCTTTGAACAAAACTAGCCTTTTGGGCCCCCTGAAAAAAAAAAAGAATTTAAAATTTTGTAAAATAAAAAAAGGGGATTTTGGCCCCCTACAAATACACCTGCAAAATTACTAGAAAAAACGTAACCTAAAAAAGTAAAAGGGTGCACAAAATAGAAAAACTAAAATTTCAGCAAAAAAAAAAAATGCCTAAAACTGATAAAAAAAGCCATTTCCCAAAACAGGGTCAAAAAAACAAACCTGGGCACAAAATCCCCTCTCCTTTTTAAAAAAAACCCGCCTCCCCAGCCTGGGCCCCCTTCGTCTCTGTTTTGGCCCCCCACCCCCCCCCCCCTCCCGCCCCCCGGCTGTACGCGCTAGAAAGCTTCTTTAAAAATCTCCCCAACTAACTAATAAAATAAATTTCTAAACAAACCTTTTTCTAATGTTTTCACCCCGCAAAACAAATTTTTCTGTGTGAAAAAAAGAGAACAGTTTTTTGCTGAGCTTTAAAAAAGAGGGACCAGCAAAAACTTCCGCTCCTTATGAGACACAGACAAAACACTGAACGAACAGGAAGGGCTTTTTCAAAAGTAAAAAAAGGTCCCGTTTATTTTCCAGCCAATCAAAAAACCATACACATCCCCGTCCCTGACGTCGCACACCCAAACTCACCCTGCTCTAAACCCCCAAGCAATTGCTGGCCGCCAAAAGACAGGGAAAACGCCGAAAATTGGGGCATATTAAAAGAATTTTGCCCCAAAAATTTTCACCTAAATTAAACGCTTTTCGAAAAATTCCGATCAAATAAAAACCTGCCGGGTTTCAACTTTGTCGATAATAATCGCTCAACACTAATCATATGGCATAGCTTCCTGTCTTTGTCTGAAGCGCTTCATCAGAGCTGTCCCTGAAGAAGCTTACAGTGAAACATGTGCTTAGCACGCTGACTCTCCCCTGGTCAGTATTGTACCATTTCCTCTCCTAGCTGTATTTTGCCTTTTCTATGCATTGATTGTATGTTGTAAAATTTTCAGAGTGAGAGAATCCCTGGGATAATCCATTGAGATGCTTTCGATCTCCTTGTTATGATTTCTTTTAAATGTTTTTGTTAAATTAATTTTTATTTTGTCATTTTTTATGGCCATATTTGAACGTTATTAAAGTGGTTGTCTCACCATGCTGTTTCACAGAGCTACAAGCAGTTGTAGATTCATGCATTCAGTATCTTCCTCGTCAGGTTGGGTGGTTCTATAGCAGTGATTAGCATACCGGCTCTGTATTCACAGCTCTTCTAATTGCAATGACATGACTGCAGGAGATGTTATCTATGGTGCAGAAAGCTTCAGAGCTCAAAGTAAACAGTCAGAAGTAATTAAAGTGGTTGTCTCACTACAAGGATTGCTTTTTATGTTAAAGATCTTGAAAAAACAAGTCACTTTCCAATATGTGTCTATTAGCAGTATCCTATCTGTTCCTAGATATCCCCTCTTGCATGGGCTGAAGCAGCTCCTCAGGTCGCTATAGCTACAGACCAGTTTGATCTATCCTGATAGGCTGCCAGCACTAGTTGCTATAGCTACAGACCTGGCTTCTACTGCAGCCTAGTAGAAGCCAGTAAACCTGCCCCTGAATTCAAAATGAAACCAAGAAAACAGGACTGAGGTAAGATGAATCAATGTAGTGAGACAACCCCTTTAATCTCCTTTATTTGTTAGAGATAACACACTCTGTTCTCAAGCTGCCGACCTGTGGTTATGTCACTCCCTGCTATGAGATAAGACAAAGAGCAGAGAGAGGAGAGCAGGTCGGTAACCTAGAGAAACCTGAGTGCACTCAGAGCAGATAAAATTTATCTTATCAAAAGTGGAATGTATTTGGAAAAACTGTTGATTTAACATTTCCTACATGTTGAAAGCTAATCATTGTAGTGAGACAAACCCTTTAACTTTATGATCAGATTACCCCTGCAAGATTGTATCTATATCTGCCCTTTTTGTCTCTTTTTGGCGAGACTATGCCATGAACCGGTCATTAAAATGTCGGGTCCTGTGCATAATTGTATATAAATGGGTGTTTCTATGCTGCTCTTGGGTGGAGTTGGGGTAGGGCTTAAAATGTTCCACCCAAGAGGATTACAATTTTGAGTATATATTAGGGAATTGCTATTTATTAATATCAGGCATTTGGTTGGGTGAGACAGGGATGATACATGGCTTTCGAACATGGGACTGGATGATATACAAACTCCCTAGACAAGCGTCCCTGAAAATGTCTTTACGAGGATGACAGTGATCTATACAGGAGCTATAGGCATATATCATATGTAATACAGGAGAGCAGAACCGAGCTATAAAGTGTACAAAGTATGAGCTCAGAAGTTGGAGATCTATGAACAGTGTCTGGAAACTGCTGCTTTTTGAAAAGGTTAATTATTAATAGCAGGGACACGTGGTGGAGGATAGCCTTGGGCGCTGGTTTGATTTACAGTACATCTTAAAAGAAGAAGTTGCTTCACAGACCTTTGGCAGATTATTGAGGAGTCTGTTAAAGCACAATCTTTAAATAATTCATTTCAGAAACACTTCTGTACAGTAAGACTTAGTCTGCTGCCTGTAAAAGCATATGTAGGCCTTATGCATGGACCTTTCAGGGAGGTACAAGGGGTCCCTGTGGCTGTATATGACATGTGCCACTGTACAGAGCTGAATTATACAGATATTCCCCCTAAGTGCAATACCTCTAGGGTAGAACAGCTCTCTAATATGGCATCTGCTAGAACAGGCTACAAATATTTTTTAAGATTCATATCGGGATTACTATAAATTCCTATAGTCTCATAAGCTTCCCGGGGATGTGTGAAGGGATCTCTTCCCAATGGTGCTAAGTAGAGTTGAGCGAGCAGTAAAAAGTTCTAGCTCGATTAGAACCTCGAACTTTAGTGAGTTCGGTTCGAGGTTCTATTTGAACTAGAACTTGAACCCCATTAATGTCAATGGGAGAAGATTTTCTGGTTAATTTTTATACCTATACAGGTGAATAGAAGCTGGAATTACCATCCATAACAGTAAACTGGATACGTGGAACAACTTAGTGAAGGCAATTTGCCTCAGAGGCTATGTTCACACGGCAGAATTGCGGGGCGTGATCACGCCACGCAATTACGCTGGGACTACGGGAGCTCGCGCCGACTCCCGCGATGTGGGGGGACGGCTTCCCACCGGCCCCATAGATATTCATTACTATTGTCCGAGCGGGGAGAGGAGACGTAATCCATAGTTCTCAATGAGAACTGTGGATTACCGTAATGGCTGGGACGTATCTCGCCCCGTATTTAGCGCAGTACGGTGCGAAATACGGGCCGAAATACGTCCCAGTTTATGCTGTGTGAACAGAAAAAAACTGAGAGGCTAAAATACTCATTCCTTTCAAAGGCTAACTGAGAAGATAAGGACAGCTTGCAAGCAGGGGCGTAGCTATAGGAGGTGCAGCAGTAGCAGCTGCTACGGGGCCCTGCATAATGAGGGAACTCAAAACCCCTTTGACACATAGGAGATTTGGAGATGGTGTGTTATACAATTACTGAACCCCCAAAACTGCACCCCAACAGAAATGCTAAGCAACCCAGGGTCTTGGCAAGAACGCTCACGGAGTCCCGTTGAGGACTGTATTAGCCTAATTTAATGGTAGCTGCTAAATATAAGAGCAGCTATGAAAACAACCCTCTTTACTCATTTAAGGGGTACATGGTGTCCAATGACTGTATGATTTTGCCTGTAAAACTGCAGCATAACCTAAATAATGTTCGTCCTCTGACACATGTTTTGGATACAGGGGCAGCACAACTTTTTTATTCAGTCAGTGCCTTGGGCAGCATAGTCTGTAAATATGGTCCTGGTCCTGGCAATACTGCTAAGCACCTCTGCTTCTGGGCAGAAATACTTATGGGGTCCGGGCAAAAATGCTAAACACCCTGGGCCTTGGTGAAAATCCTCATGGGGTCCTGGTCTATAGAAGTTTTTCTTAATTGGTTATTAATACCAAGCACTCAACGTGACCCAATTTTCTCTCATAGTCTGCAGTAAATTGTCCCTAGTAGAATGCCATGTCCAGTCTGGTCCAAGGGTTCTTGGAGGTCCCACTACATTTGTACAAATGATACAAGGGGCCAGCAGCCATGTTCAGGGCCTCCATCAGGGCAGTATTGTCAGTACTGTTTCGAAGGGTCCTCAAGCTTGTTTTCTTTAAAAAAAAAAAAGGGGACCGCTCACTGAATTGTAGCAAAACAAAACATGGGTGTTAATGCACCATGATACCATAGTACCAAATGTTTTTGCAACTATGAAGTGCATTAAAAGGGGCATAGATGCACATGATTGGAACATCATTCTTCCATTATACAAGTCACTGGTTAGACCACACATGGAATATTGGGGACAGTTTTGGGCACCAGTGCACAGGAAAGACATTGTAGAGCTTGAACAGGTTCAAAGACGGCAACAAACCTAATAAAAGGACTGGGTGGACTGCAATACCCAGAAAGATTAGCAAGATTAGTGTTATTTAGTTTAGCGAAAAGACGGCTTCGGGGGGACATAATAAATATGTTTAAATATATTAAGGGCCAATATAGAGATCTCTCCCAGGATTTATTTATACCCAGGACTGTATCTGGAACAAGGGGGCATCCTCTACGTCTTGAGGAAAGAAGGTTTCTACATAAACATAGAAAGGGATTCTTTACTGTAAGAGCAGTGAGACTGTGTAACTCTCTGCCAGAGGAACTTGTATTGGTGAATACACAGAATACAAAAAGGGACAGGATGAATTTCTAGATGTAATAATATAACAAGTTATAGTGACCGGGATTCTGGAGAAGGGTCTGGATACATTTCTAGATGTAATAATATAACAAGTTATAGTGACCAGGATTCTGGAGAAGGGTCTGGAGACATGACTAGATGTAATAATATAACAAGTTATAGTGACCGGGATTCTGGAGAAGGGTCTGGAGACATTTCTAGATGTATTAATATAACAAGTTATAGTGACCAGGATTCTGGAGAAGGGTCTGAATACATTTCTAGATGTAATAATATAACAAGTCATAGTGACCGGGATTCTGGAGAAGGGTCTGGATACATTTCTAGATGTAATATATAACAAGTTATAGTGACCAAGATTCTGGAGAAGGGTCTGGATACATTTCTAGATGTAATAATATAAAAGGTTATAGTGACCGGGATTCTGGAGAAGGGTCTGGATACATTTCTAGATGTAATAATATAACAAGTTATAGTGACCGGGATTCTGGAGAAGGTCTGGATACATTTCTAGATGTAATAATATAACAAGGTTATAGTGACCGGGATACTGGAGAAGGGTCTGGATCATTCTAGATGTTATAATATAACAAGTTATAGTGACGGGATTCTGGAGGAAGGGTCTGGATACATTTCTAAATGTTGATAATTAAAAGTTATATGACCGGGATCATGGGTGGTCTTTGGATACATTTCTAGTGTATAAACAAGTTATAAGCTGACCGGTACTGGAGAAGGGTCTGGAAAATTTCTGTTTTAAATAAATAACAAGTTATATGATGGGATTCTGGAAAAGGGTCTGGATACTTTCTAGATGTAATAAATAACAAGTTTAGTGCCCGGTTTTCGGGAAAGGGTCGCTGACCCAGGGATTTTTTTGTTTGCCATTTTGGGAGTCAGGAAGGAATTTTTTCCCTAAAATGAGGACAATTGGCTTCTACCTCATGGGGGTTTTTGTCTACCTCTGGATCAACACTAGAGCGCAATAGGCTGAACTGGATGGACGTCTGTATTTTTTCAGCCTTACAAACTATGTTACATAGTTACATAGTTAGTACGGTTGAAAAAAGACATGTCCATCAAGTTCAACCAAGGGTGGGTAAAATGTGGTTGAATGGAGGGAGACAAGGATTTTAAACCCAACCTTCCCACTGGTAAATGCCCTGAAACCCACAAGGCAAGAACCAATCTGCTCCATTGGAGACCCTATCTCTGAACCGTCACCAGCCAGGATCCAGAATTTTACATAGCTACGTACGCATTAATATTCTTTAGTTCCAGGTAGCTATCTAAGCCTTTCTTGAAACTCTCTACAGTTCCTGCTGTGACCAGCTCCTCAGGCGGCTATTCCACAGATTCACAGTTCTTACAGTGAAGAACGCTTTTCTCCTCTGGAGATTGAATCCTTTTTTCTCTAGTCGAAGGGAATGTCTCCTTGTCTTTTGAGGGGACTTTACATGAAATAACTTTTCCCCCATACTTTCTGTAGGGACCATTTATATATTTATATAAATTAATCGTGTCCCCCCCCCGAAGCCGTCTTTTCTCAAGACTAAATAAGTTCAATTCTACTAACCTCTCCTCATAACTAAGATGCTCCATTCCCCTTATTAGTTTTTCAATGCTTTTTAGTGGCCTTTGTTTTGAAATAAGCTCCATCCATATGGTGCAAGATAGTAACTGGTAGTAGGTGGGGGCCCCCAATGCTGCGGCTGTATAGGGCCCTGACATTACTGATTGAAGCACTGGCTACATTGCCCTTTTCTTCTCCAAGGGATAAAGGTAAATTGTCTGGATATAGAGAGTAAAGGGACTTAATTCAGTGATTATTATGGAGCCCGTTGCTTTTATTGAATGCCCATGCCGCAGGATAGAATTAGAAATTATCTAGAAGCCTGGTGATTTTCCGACGAGACATTATTCTCTATACACACATGCAAATAACTTTTTTATAGCATAGGCTATGTAAGAATAGTTGAACAACCCTGTAGGGTTAGCAGCTGTCAATCAAAACCCAGGCAGCTAAAAGTCAAAGCCTTTCCAGCAGATACTGTCTGGAGAGGGGAAAAAAAGAACGTAACTAAGGTTCAAGTACACTCATGCTTATATAAGAATCTGAGCCTGCTATACTTAGTCTGGCACTGCTAAATATACTGAAATAAAGCCTTGATATTACCATTTATAATTGCTATTGAAGAGTTTTCATGTTCTAGACAAATAAAGCCCATTATAGAATGAAATTGTATTCAACTGTGTGCCAATTCCTTCATATTTTTAATATCTCTGCTCGCCATCACGGAATGAAAACCTGCCCTGATCTTGAAAATTAAAGCAGGTGCACTGTTAAAGATTTGCCTTCATCTCCAAAAACATCACCAATTGACAAAGATGGATAGGATGTCTAATATAACAGGGATAATAGTCAGATTGGGGTACCAGAGACCCACCAGTGAAGCTGATTCTTCGGGCCCACCAGTGGAGTTTATTTTTGGGATACACCAGTAATGTTGATTCCTGGGGCCCATAAGTACAGTTGATTCTTGGGGCCCATCAGTGGTGTTGATTCTTGGGGCCCATCAGTTGGAGTTGATTCTTGGGGCCCACCAGTAGAATTGATTCTTGGGATCCACCAGTAAAGTTGATTCCTGGGGCCCACCAGTACAGTTGATTCCTGGGGCCCACCAGTGGAGTTCATTCTTGGAGCCCACCAGTGGAGTTGATTCTTGGCGCCATTGTTCAAGGAACAATGGAGTTCGATTGGCAGAAAGAACTGTAATCGTGTTTCCACTATGTTTGATGTAACTTGATTGACAGTTCTTCCTGCCAATCGAACTCCATTGTTCCTTGAATTGATTGCATAAAAACTGAGAAATTTTTTAGATATCATACTGCCTCTGATGAAGCGCCTGTGAAAGAAGGTGCGAAACGCGTTAGACTTTTACGTTTGTTTTAATCAAGAGAAGGATAAACCCTTTGCTTTTTTAGACAATAAACAGCTTTCCTTCGCCAATATCTCTGGCGTTCTTGATTCCACGTGCGACGGGATCCGCCATTTATATATATACACACACATAAATTGTGGCAGAGCGACCACGGGCAGTTGCATGTTTCTGTCACTAGGTGGAGTAGTACTGGAGATCTGCAAGCAACATGTCACCAAGGGTACCTGGCCTTGGTGGGGTAGGAGCCATCCATATATGTTGTCGGCCACAGTATGCAGTTGGCAGCCATCTATAGTTATCTCCAGGTCGGCTCTTATCAGGAGTAGACAACGCGTTGGATGGGTGTCTACTCTCCGTGTTCCAGGACAGGCTTTGTGCAGGTCTCTGGAGGCCTATAAAAAGCCTGGTGCTACAGGTGATCTGTTGGCATGGTCTGCTAGCTTCAGTTTAGAGCGACAGTGGAGCTGGAGAGAGGCTCTGGCGCCCCAAGGCTTAAGAGAAGCCAGAACCAGCATGAGACTGGGTCAAAGTATTTAGTGGTGCCCGGTAATAGGCCGTGGCCACGGATAGACAGGGACATTACATTCCCCTTACAGTCTTATTTATCCCTGTCCAGGGGACAAAAGAGCGATCATTGTCATTACCTACTATTTGTTCTGAGACTACATAGAGATTAGTAGCAGCTGCAGTAAACTAATGTTAGTCTGCCCTGGCGTTCAGGAGTTTTACCTCTTCAGCTGGAAGAGGACAAGATTTTATAAGGAATTTTTCATTGGAAAGGACTGCCGAAAAAAAAAATTACTGGCAGCATTTTCTTTCCAGGAATATTGACTTTAAAGGTGTTTTCTGATCCTTGCAGTTTCACAGAGCCACAGCAAGCTCCAGACTCACATTTCCTGGTCAGGCTGTGGGCAGGTTTATAGCAGTGATTGACATATCAGCTCTGATTTTCCTAGCTGATCCTGTTACGGTGACATGAGTGCAGGAGATTTAGAAAGTGTTGTTCACAAGGCTACACAACCCTTAAAGGGGTTGTCTCGCTACAAGGAATGCTTTTTATGTTAAAGATCTTGCAAAAACAAGTCACTTTGCAATATGTGTCCATTAACAGTGTCCTACCTATTCCTAGATATTCCCTCTTGTATGGGCTGCATCAGCTCCTCAGGTCGCTATAGCTACAGACCTGTTTGATCTATCCTGAGAGGCTGCCAGCACTGGTTGCTATAAATCATGAATCAATGTAGTGAGACAACTCCTTTAAAAGTGAAAGTTTGTCATTTATTTAGGTAAACAAAGTTTATTGTTAGAGATAAGACTCTGCAGGGAGTGACTCACCATAGTTGGAAATGACTGACTGATGACAGCTTGGAGCAATGAGAGATAAGAGAGGGTAGGGAGAAGTGGGGAGAGGTGATTGGTAACCAGAGACATTTGTGTGCTCTAAGGTGAGATAAAATCTTTATCTCCTGACCAAAGCAAAATCAACAAAGCAATGTAGTTGTTAATAATCTTCATATACCTTCCCCTACATGTTAAAAGCCAATCATTGTAGTGAGAAAACCCTTCAGTAAAAATATCCCTTTCTGAAGAAAGTGTCCCTTTAACCTAGTGACCAAATTCACAACAAACCCACACAAAAATCTGCGTGATTTGGTGCAGATTTACCATTGGAAATGCTGATGATTTTCCTTTGCAGAAATCAACAGCCTTTCCATCTCTCTGTCTGGCACTGTGCACACACATCTCCATAAAACCATTTTTCTCATTGTCCACTTGTCGGATAATGATCGTCAATGTTTCTAGATCTTGAAACTATTTTAATACGTCTTTAATGGAACAACCACAATTATTTACACCACGTCTTGAAGTCTGTAGGATAGTCCTGGAAAATGTAAAACTTTTTCAGGCCTCTCTTCCAAAAGCTGACATTGTCTTCTCTCTGCAGATGTCAAATTGAACCACAAGTGTTTTATTGAATAATGCATTACTGCAGCATTATCTAAGTCCGTTCTGTAAAAGTGTTGCCAACAGGAGAGACACATTTCTGTATTCACCTGTCATCTAAGTGTTCTAAACAAAAATTAGGATGTCAAGAATAGTCTATATGGCTAGTAGAGGAAACATGAAACAAAATAATTGTGCAGCACCACACCAGGGTATATTAAAGGACCTCTCTGTTTTTTTTCCTCCTTAGTTCATTAAAAATTGCTTTCAGGTCGAGTAGTTGCGTTTACCTGCAGCGGCATACAGGATATCTGGCTTATGCAACAGTCTGTTAGGTCACATGACCTGCACTCTAAGGCTATGTTCACATGGCGTAATTGCGGTGCATACAGTACGGCCGCATTTCCGCCGGGTGCTGTGGGCGTCGCGCGGCTCCACCGGTCTTTCCGCGGCGCGGAGGGGGGAGGCAGCCCGCCAGCCCCATAGACATGCATTACTCGCAGAGCACATTCACCGCAAGTAATTGACATGTCACTTATCTCCCCGCTCCTACAATACGATTGTATTGTACGAGCGGGGAGAGGAGACGTAATCCATAGTTCTCTATGAGAACTATGGATTACCATAATTTCGGCCTAAGGCTATGTTCACACGGCAATAATTGCTTGACATATTTCGCCCGCAATTACGCCGTGGGCTCAGGAGCAGGGGCGAGGCATTAACGCCGTGAATAATTGACATGTCACTTATCTCCCCGCTCGGCGTATTGTGCGAGCGGGGAGAGAAGACGTAATCCATAGTTCTCTATGAGAGCTGTGGATTACCGTAATCACTGGGACGTATTTCACCTCGTATTTAGCGCAGTACGGCGCGAACTACGGGGTAAAATACGTCCCATTTTAAGCCGTGTGAACATAGCCTAAGGGTATGTTCACACGATGTACTGCGGCACGTACAGTACGCTCCATAATACATCATGTGTTTCGGGAGCTCGTGCTAATACACGCGTACTCCCACGGCACAGGGGGGAGGCGTAATCCATAGTTCTCTATGAGAACTATGGATTACCATAATTTCGGAGCATATCTCGCCCGTATTAGAGCGCAAATACGCGGCGAAATGTGCGCCGAAATTACCCTGTGTGAACATACGCTAATTGACTGAAAGACACTTTTGTGCTAACAGGAAGTCTGTCTCTCTATGTATTCAGCTGCAGGTGAGCAAATTTATTGGTACTACAGGCAGTCCCCAGGTTACGAACGGGATGGAGACTGTAGGTTTGTTCTTAAGTTGAATTTGTATGTAAGTCGGAACAGGTAGATTTATTAAATGTAACTCCAGCACAAAAGTTTTTCTTTTTAGTTTTGGATAGTGCAGGGAAGGGTTTTTACATTTGTTTTGCTGTCTGTGCCCCTGTTAAGAAGATTTCACCTCCTTTTCATCTCCTGCTGCTGTGGCATGCTGGAGCTTTTCGTTCCACAGCTACTATCTGCTGTGGAGTATGGAACTACAAGTGCCAGCATGCCCCATAAGTCTTCGTTTGTAACTAGGGGAGAGATGTAAGTCGGAACGGTGTAAGTCAGGAACCGCATGTACTGTGTACTGAGAAGCAACTTCTAATTTACTGAAGGAAAAAAAAAAGAGTGGTCCTTTGAGACCCTTGTATAACACATTGGGCCTCATTTATCAAAACTGTCTAACAGTAAGACTGTCTTTGTAGCCCACAGCAACCAATCGGAGCTGCTAGCAGCAAGGCAGAGCTAGTAGCAACCAATCAGAGCTCATAGCAACCAATCAGAGCCCATAGAAACCAATCAGAGCCCATAGAAACTAATCAGAGCCCATAGCAACCAATCAGAGTTCAAAGCAACCAATCAGAGCTCATAGCAGCCAATCAGAGCTCATAGCAACCAATCAGAGCTCATAGCAACCAATCAGAGCCCATAGCAACCAATCAGAGCTCATAGCAGCCAATCAGAGCTCATAGTAACCAATCAGAGCCCATAGAAACCAATCAGAGCTGCTAGCAGCAGGTCAGAACTCAGCATTTATTTTTTAAACTGCTCTGGGAAAATAAAAACTGGCCTCTGATTGGTTGCTATGAGCTCTGATTGGTTGCTATGAGTTCTGATTGGTTGCTATGGGCAACAAAGACAGTCTTATTGCTAGACAGTTTTGATAAATGAGACCCAGTGTGTGGGGGCCCAAAGTGTAAATTTAACCATATCATAAAATAACCAGGCGAAGCTAATATTTGATATCCAAATAATACCAAAGCTATACAATACACTCATAAAACCACCATACAGTGCACAAATAATATCGCTATACTACTTAGGTAGCAGTTGAGGCACCAGGTTTTCCTTAAAAGTTAAAGGGCTGTTCCATTTTTTTCAAACTGGCCTTCAGCCAGTTGGGGGGGGGGGGGGTTATGAAAAATAAAAAAATAAAAACTTGCCTTTTTAGACCTACTCCGTTCCAGCATCACTATCGTTCCCGATACTCTAGGCCGAGTATGTCAGATTCATTATTCACATAACTCTGCAGTTATTCATAGGCCACAGTGGTCGCTTTCTGGATGAACGGCAGCCTGTGATTAGCTGCAGCGTCACGTGAGCACTGATCATGACATCACCAGCAGGCGCTACGGGACCGGCGACAGCGCTGGATTTAAAAGGTAAGTTTTCTTTTTTTTTAAATGGCTGATGAGCATTCTGTAACAATGGAAAACCCCTTTAACTTTTCTTATGGGTGGTGGTAGAAGCTCTTAGGCTATATTCACACGGGGTAATTTTGGCGCGCATTTCAACGCGTATTTGCGCTCTAATACGGGCGAGATGCGCGCTGAAATTACGGTAATCCATAGTTCTCATAGAGGACTATGGATTACGCCTTCTCTCCCCGATCGTACAATACGATCATATTGTACGCGCGGGGAGATAAGTGACATGTCAATTACTTGCGGCGAATACGCGCCATGCATAATGAATGTCAATGGGACTCCCCCCGCACCGCGGGAGTACGCATGTATTAGCGCGAGCTCCTGGAAGACACGATGTACTGCGGCGCAGAACATCGTGTGAACATAGCCTTAGACTTAGTTTACATCTGCATCTGAGGTTCTGGAACCACCGTTATAGAAGTGGAACCAGATCCGTTCCACTGGACAGCAAAGGCGCCTTATGGACCCATTGACTACAAAGGGTCCATCGGGGTCCCGGCGTGGTGTCTGACGTTTTATTGGAAAAGATAGTGAAGCGTGCTATTCTTTCTGAGATTCGGAACTTGCAACAAAGGTTCCGAGCAGAATCTCTGACGCAAGCGTGGACCAGGACTTAGATGTTTGAGCCTTTGCTATTTTGTGCCTTTATGAACTGGCCATGGCCATACAATTCTATTTACATTATTTGGATAAGAGCTAGAAGATCAGAAAAATAAATCACACAAATGACTATCAGAAAATTATAATTTGGAATGGGCTAAATGGAAGGGTTTGATAACTGATGGCTGGCATAGGCAAGGCTGGCTTGTATATTGAATGGTGTCCTGTGCAGAATGGTTTCTTGGCACATTTCCCCTCACAGCATGCAAATAACATATTCAAAAGCAACATGCAGTATGGTGCTGGAATAATAGCGCCATATGTCAGTCAAATAAATCTTCTATCCAGTTCTTCCAAATAATAAGTAATATACCCCAACCACCGCTATGCATTGCTGAAATAGTACAAACATGCAGTTTATTTTATAAATGGATAGATTTATATTTATTATATATTATATAATTATCTCTCTCATGCTCTGTATATATAGTTGAGTTCTTTTTTCTAGATAGATCTATTTATTTATATAGTTAACCATATGTTTGTATTGTTTGAGTATTGCATAGCGGGAGTAGGGCTGTATGTACAGTTGAAACCAGAAGTTTATATACACTATATAAAAAGCCACATCTGCATGCTTTTCTCACTCTCTGACATGAAATCAGAATAAACCTTCCCGTTTTAGGTCAATTGGGAACCAAAATTATTTTATTTGCCAAATACCAGAATAATGAGGGGAATTTTAAGGCATTTTTTTTTACTGTCTGCAAAGTCAAAAGTTTCACATCCATTTCATTAGTATTTGGTAACATTCCCCTTAAACTGTAGGACTGGGGCAAACGTTTTGGGATCCTTCCACAAGCTTCTAAAAATAGTTGGTAGGAATTTTTTGGGCCCCTTCCTCCTGACAGAATGGTTTTAACTGAGCCGTGTTTGGAGGTCGCCTTGCTCGCTCCTGTCTTTTCAGCTTTGCCCATACATTTTCAATAGGATTGAGATCAGGACTTTGTGATGACCACTCCAAAACATTGACTTGGTTCTCCTTAAACCAATTTGGGAAAACCAGGTTTGGAGAAAAGCTTCTATCTTTGCCCATTTGGAAAAACCCATTTCCCCCCAAAGCTTTAACTTCCTGGCTGATTCTTAAAGATTTGTTTCGTTTTTGCCACTTTGGGAGAATTGTTTGGAACTGGGTTTTAAAATAAAAGTTCTTTTTTCCTCATTTTTCCAAAATCGGTTTTCAGTTTTTATAATGCACCGGAATGTATGAAAGGGGTTTTCCCGTGCGATAAATAAATCTCATAAATGGGGGCAAAAGTTCGACACGCCCTTGCCTGTGTTTTTGGGCGCTTTAGGGGAATTTTTTTATAAGGGCCCCAAACAGTATAAACCCCAAATTTTAAATCCCTTTACATGTTTTTGATTGTTGTCCCTTTTTTAAAATACGAGCAAAAACCCACTTCAGGTGAAAACCCCCACCTTTTTTTTAATATATTTAGACGATTTTCCACTTTTTTGGGGCCCCCCTTTTTGGGGTCTTTTTTTTTTTTTGGCTTTTAAAAACATGAAATAAAGGCTAAGATAGGCTAAATAAAAAAAGTCTTTTTTTTAATTGGTAGCATGCGGGAAATAAAAAATTTGGGGGCTGATCTTGTTTGGGGGACCACGGGTTCCCCAGAAATTTACCTGTGTTTGACCCCGGGCCCCTTGCAGTATGTAAAAATTTTAAAGGGGGGAGGCAGAAAAAATACAATTCAAATTTATTTTTTAAAAAAAATTTTTTAATTTTTAAAAAACTAAACCCAACACCCATAGGGGGTTTTTTAATGTAAAATTAGTTTTAGTTTCTTTTAAATTTTAAAATACTTTTTTATGGGAAGATATTTTTATATTTTTGGGATTTTATTTATTTTTATTTTAATTTTTTAATTTGGTAACTTTTTTTATTACTTTTAAAATTTAATTTAAATTTTTATCCCATTGAAAATTTTTTAATAAATTATTTTTATTATTGTACTGGGGGAAATGAGAAATTTTTGAATTTTTTTTTCCCTAACAGCAAAACCCGTTCCACTTCGCTCCTCCAGGCTAGGCAGAGACCAAATTAAAATTTATTTCTGCCTTGACATAATGCGCCTGGGTTTTGGCCGAACCCCATTCATAGATGTTTTCTATATTACGGGGTGGCGCGACGCCCCCGGGAACGCCCCCTCATTTTTGGGCACATTAAAAAGTTTTTTTTGAGTCTTACAAAAATGCCCCTAACAAAATTCTTAGGCACATTAGCATCGTAGCTGGCCCCCTTTTGGGTTCTTTTGACGCCGGGAAAAGGGTGTGAAAAAACCCCAATCAAAACATTCTTCCCAAAAAATTATCGGGGCCTAACCCCGGGTTTTTTGCCTTTCTTTTTGGGTGTAGTGACCAGTCCCTCCCAAAAAAACAACTCCACTAAAGGGATGCTGCCCCCCCCCATGTTTCACAGTTGGGATGGTGGTTTTAGGCTTCCAGTTCCCCCTTTTTTTCCACCAAATGCAACAACGGTCTTTTTTGGCCCAAACAGTTCAATTTTATTTCGTCAGAAAAACGGACATGTCCCCAAAAAAATTTGGTCTTTTTTCCTTGGGCATTTGCAAACATTAAAACCTGATTTTTTATATGTTTTTTTTGGGAGAAAAGGTTTTTTCCTGGCAGAGTGGCCTTTCACCCCATGCTGATACAGTACTCGTTTCACTGTGGATAAAGACACAATCTTACCAGCTTTCCTGCCAGCATCTTCACAAGGTCTTTTGTTTTGTTCTTGGGTTGATATGCACATGTCGGACCAAAGCACGTTCATCTCTGAGACACAGAACCATCTCCTTCCTGAGCGGTATGATTGCTGCCCATTCCCATCTTGTTCGTACTTGCGTATAATTGTTTGTACAGATGAACGAGGCACCTTCAGGCATCTGGAAATTGCACCCAAGGATGAACCAGACTTGTGCAAGTCCACAATTCTCTTTTTGATATCTTGGCTGATTTCTTTAGACTGTCCCATAATGTTACACACAGAAGCAGTGTGTTTCTGGTGTGCTTTAAAATACATCCAAAGGTGTGTCTCTAACTTGTCAAAAAACCTATGAGACGCTTCCAAAGACATGACATCATCATACGGGCGGTCCCAAATTGTTTGAAGTCATAATAGTAAACTTTTGACTTTGCCGAAAGTGATATAAATGCCTTAAAAATTCTCTCTCTCATTATTCTGGCATTTGGCAAATGTAAATAATTTTGGTTCCTAATTGACCTAAAACGGGGAAGGTTTATTCTGATTTCAAGTCAGATAGTGAGAAAAACATGCAGATGTGTCTTTTTATATAGTGTATGTAAACGTCTGGTCTCAACTGTAAGTCTCCACACGCCTGCACAGTACATCTCCCTAATGAGGGATGTTACAACTTTTCAGCTACCTCTGGAACGTCTCACCTGCCAACCAGTCTTCTGCTCTGCACTGATGAGGAGCAAACACACAAAAACAGTTGTTTGCAGATTAGTATCTGGTTCGTTCTAACACCATTTACATTGCAAGACTCCGTGAGACGGATGTGAAGTGAAGAAAGCTATATCCAAAAGGTGGTGCTACAAGAGTCCTACCTCATTCCTCATGAGTCCTTTAGCATATATCATTATACCCTTAATGTTTTAATAAAGTAGCTTGTAGGTAAGAAGTACATTATGAGTTTCTTTTTTTAGACATTTGACAGGATAACTTGTCATGATCAACTAAAATACTCCGCTAATGAAACAAACCGTTCAATTCCTGCAGCAAAAATAAAGGACAAAAAACACATACAAAAAATCCATAGACATACAGAAACAAAAATGGCCAGTAAGAACAAATAGAACAATCCCTGTTATACCCTACTTGGCGTAGTACAAAAACCTGTCAGGTAACAACACAGGGTAACTGTCCCGAAAAGGACGACCCTGTCTGGAATCCTGTCCCTAGTGCACACTGATCTCTGCACTAATATGGTACCTCAAAAAGGTCCCTGATACCTCCAAAAAGTCTCAACATGTTTCAGTGTGCCTACACCCTACACCCAGTAGCTTGTAGGTAAAAAGTACATTATGAGTTTCTTTTTTTAGACATTTAACAGGATAACTTATCATGCTCAACTAAAATACTTCGCTAATGAAACAAACCGTTCAATTCCTGCAGCAAAAATTAAAGCCTTAACAAAGTTTCTGACGTCACTCCTTACAGTACTGTATCTCCTGATCTCTCCCCATAGCACTTCATGTACTGTAAAATACAGCATTTAATGAGAGGTTGACTCCGAAAGCAAAAGAGAGGCCGAAGGGAGCTCCATTTATTTGATTTTGTTTGCGCTGAGTAAGAGATTAATCATAACTTACAGGTAATGACCCCCCTGGAGAGCCTGCAAATAACATAAGGATGGAAATTGCGGAAGAATTAGATAGTGGGAATTAAAGACAAAGCTATATTGGCTCTCCCACGTGAGCAGTCCACCCTTTCGAAAGATGCTGTTAAGCAGATTTTAGCTTATTTAATATAGAATTGCATAAAGAAATGGGTCAGGAGACTGTCTAAGGTGAAAGATTTGTAGTTGTCACATTATTTGGGCTTCAGAGAACATAGTAAGCGAGACTGTTAGGCCATTACGCATAGTAGTTGGCAGAGCAATGGCTTCCCACAGAGAGCTAAATGAGCAAGACAGATGATGGAGAGTGGACAAGCAGAGGATGACTAATAGAAGGCAAATTTGAATAGTTTAGTAGTCCGAGTCTTGTGCCGTCATTGTCCTCAAACTAAGGTCATTCAAGGTCAAGAATGAGCAGGTCCTCCAAAGGATCCACGAGTTCTGACATAATAATAGGCCAAAGAAAAAATGGGGTCAATGAGGTTCAACGAGGGACAAATCTACTTGTAGGCTTTTTCTGGACTGTTTTGAGTAGATCAATCTGACATATTTCATACTTCTTCATCAAAAAACACAAGGGGAGACATTTCCCAACACACCGATGCCAGTTTTTTGGTCTATATTGCGCTAAAACCGCTTTCTACGCCATATTTTGGATTGTAAATGAACAGTCGTACACCAAAACTAGACGCATTATATGCCGGGAATGACACATTGTAATGCGCCTAAAAATGATGCGCTGTGCACCTCCATAACGAAATGTGCCTATTGAGGAGCATAGCCCATCATTACAAGTGTATATGTATTAGGCACATTTCACATTTTACAAGTATGTGTTAGGCACATTTCATATACCTGTAATTATAAGCTATGCGCCTCTGTGCACGATGTGCCTCGATAGGGGCGTTACATACGCTTCTTAATGATATGCTATGTGCTGCGATTTGCGCTAATCGTGGCACAAAACATTTCATTGGTAGAGTATGTAATGCCCTTATCGAGGCACAATGCGCACGGAGGCGCATAGCTTATAATTACAAGTATATGAAATGTGCCTAACACATACTTGTAAAATGTGAAATGCGCCTAACACACATACACTTGTAATGATGTGCTGTGCGCCTCAATAGGCACAGTACATTATGGACGCACAAAGCGCATCATTTTTAGCCGCATAATGTATACTATGCAAGGTATACCCGACTCCAGATTTTTCATAGGGTCGGACTTTGTCGGACTTTACACTCATTTAATGCGCCTAAAAACTGACATAGCACCGCCAACTTTTGGACATCTCGCCCTAGGTTTGTTTAGACCACCTTAAAAAAGGGAAAAATATAACTTAGTAGGGTATGTACTTTAAAACATAAACTTAAATAGGTGTAAAAAGGAGACAACTGCCCAAACACATACAAAAAATCCATAGACATACAGAAACAAAAATGGCAAGTATGCACAAATACACAAATATAAAGGAACAAAGTAGGAACAATCCCTGTTATACCTTACTTGGCCTAATACAAAAACCTGTCAGGTGACAAAACAGGGTAACCATCGCGAAAAGGACGGCCATGTCTGGAAGCCTGTCCCTAGGCACACTGATCTCTGCACTAATATGGTTCCTCAAAAAGGTCCCTGATACCTCCAAAAAGTCTCAACATGTTTCAGTGTGCCTACACCCGTCAGGGGATAAATTTGGCATAAAGGTTACCAAGTAGGACTGACTAAAAAAAAAGATGTCAGTTCCTGTAGACAAAAGACTGGCAGATGAATTTAACAAAATATGTACAATGCTAGTAAACTGTCAAGTACAGATAGTCAATCCTATAACTTGGAAATAATCCATCTACAGACAGCAAGATATTACTCGCAATGCAATGATAACAGCTGGTAGTTTGATATACACAGGCTCAAAGAATGTGAATCTTTGAAAACACGTGCATGTCCTCATTCACATCTTTGTGATTATCAATGCACATCAATAATTGTCGCGATCCGGGGGTCAATATATACTAATCCTTGATCGTCAGTATATAGCGGATCATCTGGGCTCCTGCGAGTGTAGATGGTGTAACTCGCAGAGGTAGCCGAAGTCCAGGACAGGATACCAGGTTCTGGCATGGATAACAGGACACAGCAGGTGTAGCCGTAGGCAGGTAGTGCAGTCCCAGGACAGTAGAAGACTTGGTACAGCGACAGGTACATAGCAGTATATAGTGAACTGGTGCAGCAGCAGGTAACAACAGGTAGCGCTTAAGGAGCGCACAGGTAAACGCAGGTAGCATACAGATAATGCAGATTCAGTAGTGACATAGGTGTCAAGCTCTATGTAAGTAGACAACAGCGAACTGACCAGGAGCAAGGTCAGGAAGTTCCTTACATAGTTAGTGGTCACAGGTTAATTACAGGAAATTGGGTACACTGTCCCTTTAAGTATTCTTGCACTGTCGCACGTGCGCACTAGAGGGCTCTCGTGCGCACACAAGCAGCCAGAGCGGACTGGTGCAAGCAGGAGCGAGGGCTGGTGAGTAGGTATTGCCTGCGGACACCACCATCGGCGGCGCCGCAGCGGAGACAGGTGCCAGGACGGGTAAGTATAGTACAAAGGCCGCAGCAGAGGCATAATAAGGCCTACTAATGTATAGAAATGGTTGTCATTCCAAGTAGGCGAGTTACGTGAAAATGAATAACTTTATTATAACTTCCATGTGAATCATGTCCACTGTGTCTGACAGTATATTGTCAAAGAAGTGTTTCCACCATAGACTTTGATGGCCTCTCGATAGGATATTTGTTGGAGCAGACTTGATAAATACTCAGAATTTTCACATTTCATATGTAGGACAAACATGGCAGTGAAGCTGTGTCTGAATGAACATCGCTCTGCCATACGCACCTTCAAGAAGAAAAGAAGATGACAATACTAGTTCAGATCAGATGCCAGGCTCGGCGGTACCAGTCAATAAACAATATGGCACGAGCACCGGTGCTCATCATTTCTACGAGCAGCGGCATGGAGTTGGTGAACTCCGATGGTGTCTACTAGAGCAACTGGATATGATTGAGGGTCAATCCTTAGAGAAACGTTTGCTACGGAAGGAAGCAAGCTGGTTATTCAATCTGGGTACTCTGGCCCCGAGGGGGTTAAATGTAAAATTTTAACCTTAGTGTTTTTCTATGACATTTTAGTTGAGTTTGATGTTTTCAATTATATAGAGCTTTTGTAACTTTAATAAGTGTTTTTGCTAATGATTTTGTCACGGGTGAACCTCTGCCGCCTGTCCTGACCTTCCTGCCTGTCCCCGACTATGTCTACGCCTCCCGATTTTGTACCACGCTAAACCTCAGCAGCCACCGCAAGCAAGTCACGTCAGTGGAAGCGACCTGGTAGACTCCCGCCGCAGCAAGTCCATCCCGCTTTGCGGCGGGCTCTGGTGAAAACCGGGACCTATTTAGATTCCGCTCCCTGGCGTGGCTTATACCATCGCTTGCGGTGGTCCAGAGGATCCACTACTACCTACCGTGACAGATTTGACAGTATGCGAATGTAGTTTTTCATTTGCCTATTTAAGGAAGGTTGGAAGGTGGATCTACACAGGGCCGGGACGATGGGTAGGTCAAGGAGGCGATGGCCTAGGGCGCCACTTCTTTCCAGGCAAAAAAGGGGGCGCAAAAAGGGCAGGGAGTGGGCTGAATTTTTTCCTTAGGGGGCGTTTGTGCCTTTTTTTGGGCCTATGCACCAAATCCCTTTGCCAGCCCTGGATCTACTATTGAGAAAAAAAGTGTTACAGACCTTCGAAACAGGGCACGGGTGTGATCTCCGGCCTTCTACTGTTTGGGGGCCTCTTTCAGACTGATTACGGAACTGGAAAAACTGTTACTTATTAACAACTCACAGACTGACTACGGATTTGCAAGCATGCTATGAATACAATTGTTGGAATAGTTATGAACAAATAAATAAGTGAACATTTTGGGCGACATGTATGAACGGCTTTACGCCTGTTTTTCCGGCCCGAATCCCCCTGTCGGACGCAGGGATGCGGTGATAGGCGCAGCGTTCGCCACTTTCAGCTGCGCCTCGCATGAAGGGACGGGCAAGGGCGGGTGTGGGCCGGGGGAGGCTCCCGGGGCGGGGACCCCGCGCTGGGAAAACTCCGAGGCAGTACGAGGCGATCCAAAGCAGGGCGTTTCAGGCTCGCAGCCCCGACAACAGACCTAGTTGATTTTGGTCAAAATGCCCCGGGCGGAGGCGAAGAAAACAAGAAGGGGGGGGGGGGAATATGGGGGGAAGCAATAAAAGGTCGCCAGAAATTGGGCCCCTCAACTCCCGACAAGCAGACCGGGTCGAAATGCTCCGGGGGGGAGCGAAGTGAAGAAAGATGGAACATGAGGGGGAAACTACAGAATGCAAGAGAAATCTGGGCGCTCCGCTCGGCCAGGAGATGATTCCCAAAAAAAATCCCTTTATAAAGGCGGAAAACATTGTCAAAAAGCTAAAACCCAAAAAAAAAAAAATAATATAAAAAAATCATTTCCAAAAATCTCGAACGCGCAATATCAAGAATAGGATATTGGAATTCCCGGGGAAAAAAAAAAACAAATTCTGTAAGCTATTCCATTGTTCGGCATAAACCGGCCAATCAGAATAGGAGCAAGGGGAACCTTTAAAAACCCTTTTGGAGAAATTTTGCCCCAATCCCCAAAAGGGGGGGGACATTAAAAAATACAGTAAAATTGCTAAAAAGCTATTGGGGCTGAGCTAGCGGGGGCTTGCTATCTGGGCCAATAAAAATGGAGGACAAAGCCCCATTAACCCTAGGGAGAAATTTTGGGACCAATCAGAATCAAAGGGGGGACAGTTCAAAATACAGTAAAAACTGAAAAAGCTGATTGGCTGACTAGCGGGGGTTTGGTATCTCCCCAATCGAATGGGCGACAAAGACCCTTTATATCCTAGGGAGAAATATTACCAATCAAAATAAAGGGCGGACAGTTCAAAATACGTAAAAATGCAAAAAGAGCTGTTTGGGTGGCTAGCGGGGGTTTGGCTATCCCCCCCCCCCCAAACAGAGAGACACCCCCCATTATTTTGGAGGAAAATGACCCCGGGCTCGGGAAAAGGGGCGGAAAATAAAAAAAATCAAAAAAGTGTAAAACATTATAAATAAAGCGCAAACCCTCTCTAAAAAAAAAATCAGAAATCCCGAAAAAAACGCGTTTGGCCCCGAGACGGCTCTAGGGAATTCAAAGAAAAAACCCGGGAAAATCAGAATCAAATTTTTAATTTTCAATTGGCCCCGGCATAAAAAATAAATAGGGGGAAAAATTTTAAAACCCTAGGGGGGGGATATGGCCAATCAAATAGAGCGCGGGGCCAAAAATATGGGGGAAATTTACCATAAAGGAAAAACCATTTTTTTTTTTAAACCCCATATTTTCATTCGTTTTATTACACTTTGGGACAAATTCTTAATTTATAATTTGATTTCGGCGGTCAATTTTATTTCAGATTGATTAGAAAAACCATAAAAGCGCGCTCGCTCTCCCATGGGTCCAAATAACGGCGCCTCTTTTAAAAAACCCAAAAGGTTTTTTTTCCCTTCTAGGTTAGAATGGCCACTGTCGCTCCTTTCTGATTTTGGGCCAAAATTCTCCATAGGAATAAAGGTCTTTGTCGCTCCTATTCTGATTGGTGGGTTTATGCCCCCAATCAGAATAGGTACGATTTTGAATTACTGATTTCCCGGCAATTCTTATATGCAATTCCCGTGTGCGCCGGGGCCCGGGGACAAACGCTTTTTCGGGGGTAGAAATTTATTTATGTTTATGAAGGTTTTTGTCTTTTTAAATAATATTTTACAACAAAAAAAAAAGATTTCTTTATTCATTCTTTATTCATAAATCCATGCCGCACGGGCTGACAGCCCCCTTCTATCCATTTTTCTAAATGGGAAAGAAGTTTGCTCGCCCTCTGATTTTTTGGGATAGCCAAGCCCCCGGGTAGCCAACCAATCAGCTCCCTTTTTTGATTTTTACTTTTTTGAACTGCCCCCTTTGATTTTGATTGGGTTAAAAATTTTCCATAGGGGTTTTAATGGGTCTCTGTCCTCCTATTCGATTGGGCAATACTTCTCCCCTAGGATTAATGGGTCCCTGTCGCTCCTATTCTGATTGGCCTAGGGCCCAAACCCCCCCCAGCTCAGCCAAACACTTTTTCTGCATTTTTACTGTATTTTTTAACTGCCCGCCTTTGATTCTGATTTGGGCAATAGTTTTCCCTAGGTTTTAATGGGTTTACGTCGCTCCCATTCGGGGGGGGCGGTTTAAGCCACCAATCAGAATACTTTCAAATTTAATTTCTGATTTCCCCCCAATTTTCAATATCCTAATTCTTGAATTAGGATATTGGAAAGGATTTTTTTTTATGTATTTTTTTTTTTTGGTTTGAGCTCTTTTTTTGATAATATTTTCCGCCTTTTAAAGGCGATTTTTTTATTTTTAAATCCCCCACGACACTTTTTTGATTTTCGCTTTTTCCAGCCTTCTCAATGGAAAAACATTTGAGGCGCAGTCCCGCCTGGCCCCCCAAAAATCGCCCCTGTCCCCGCACTGTGCCCCCAAAAACTGGCGAAAGGGGAGGGGAAATTTTCCCCCCCATTATGAGCGCACCTCCCCCGCGCGAATCTTAAGCAGCGCGGGACTGCCCTCGGTCCCCGCACTGGGCCCCACCTGGCAAGGCGGGCGGACTTTCCCCGCATGTTTGAGTGCACTACCTTGGGGGCGAATCTTAGGGGCAGCCCGCACTGCCCTTAAATTCCCGCACGCCCTCACACTTGGGGAGGCGCAGGACTTTACACCGTGTGTATGAGCGCGCCCCGGCGCCGACATAAATCAGGCGCACATTTCGCCGGAAAACTGGCGGAAAGGTGCGCTCGACCCGGCGAGCTTCATACATGTCGCCCTTTGAGCATTTGTCAAGTCTGCTGCAACAAATGTTTATTGGGACTTGTGACGGGTGGAGGGAACTCGAGGATGCAGACTAGTCTGGAGTTAGCTGTTCTAAAGTATTTTTACTGCCAGAGTATACAGTGTGGATATCAATAGGATATGTCATCAAAGCCTGATAGGTGCGGCTCTCACCAACGGGACCCGCACCTACCTCAGGAATGGGCCCCCAAAAGTGTTGGATTAGACTGGAGAACCGGATGTGCTTCTGTTCTATGGGAGTTCCTAGTGCAGTCAAACACACCACTCTCCTGTACTGGGAACTCAAAGAACCATAGAACAGAATAGAGAATCGTGCACAAGTGCCACCGGCTTTACTGTCTGAGCTGACACATAGGGCGACATGTACCAAAATTGGCATTCATATTTCAGTTTGAATGCTTCATAAAGTATCGTACACTCAAAACGTATTTCCTAATATGTTCTGCGCTTGTAAAGTGGTTGTATTTGCGTCTGTTGGAATGTTTTAGGCGTTGCGCCTTTTTCGGCGAGTGTGTTGCTTGGTTCGCCTGTTTGGGCGTTCCCGCTTGTATACTTCAAAATTAGGCGCATTTGTTAGTTCTACGCATTTGTTAACGCCGCGTAGGTTTGTTTTGGAGCGCATGTTGTCTTCACGGCGCATGTATGGATTGGGGGGAATGCTTATGCATCTTTCTGGCATTTCTATTTGCTTTTGGGGGCGCATTCGTACATTAGGCGCATTTGGCATTTGAGCAGAGTTGGGAGCAACATTCAACATCAGAGCGCACACAGTAGGCGCACGATCTACAACTTCAACCAGGAGCCAGAAATAATTATAGAATGACGTTCTGCAATGAAGCCCGGAGCAAAAAATAAAAAGGGGCCGCATTCGCAAAGCGCCAGGTTATGTGCTCACATTTTCACACACATCAATGCGCTGAATTTTTGTCGTCCACGAATGACGAAAGTTCGGACAAAGCAAATCTGAAGCCACCAGCAAGCAAAAAAGGCAGAGACTCACGCACGACAAAATGCCGCGATGCGCCTAAAATCACACGTAGAAAACAGCCGACAGTGTAAACCCCATACGAATGTGGCGCACACTTACGGCTAAAAAAGGCGCATACAGTCACACAAAAGATGGCGTACAATGGAGTACACTGCAAAATCGGGAGACACATACGCCAAATAACCAACGTTGGAGTGTTGCGACATGTCGCCCTTACTGAGGGCACGTTACTAACATAAGGAGCACATTTTCAAAAATTTGTTATATGTACCAGCCTTTTCTGGTTATTCCCCTGCTGCCATTTTTAATAGCTGTTTTGTTAACGGAGTTATACCTGGGACCATGTACAAAACATGCTTGCCAATGCTCTCAAAAATTCCTTTTTTCTTGGAGTTTCCAGGATGTTTCGGGAGAGTTGGCAACTATGTTTTACAGATGGGCTCAGAGAAACAAAATTGGCAAATCTCTCGGGTGTGATGCAGGCTCGGAAGACAATTTTCAAAAGTTGGCCTCGTATGGTGTAAAAGCTATTCTTAGACCTTCTTATGCCCCTGCTGCCATTTTTAATAGCTGTTCAGGTGTAAAAGCTATTCTTAGACCTTCTGCCTGTATCCTACTTTTTTGCCATGTGGTAACATCATTCTTTATAGAGAGACTGCCCCAACTAATGTAATTATCTCTTGATGGATTTTCAGGGTAATGATGTCTCTGAATTATCCACTTATGATACACCTGTTATGGTGTGTAGAGTTTTGAGATTGCCTTTTTGCCCTCTACTAAGCATCTGCATATCACAAGGCATTATGGGAAAGGAGCGGGGAAGATCATGCGCCCTCTACTGGATGTAACAAATCCTCAGTTTGCTTCTGATTCTCATTGCCTCCCACCCAGCCAAGCCAGTATCGCTCTGCTCTACACTGGTGAGGGGCAAAACACCGAAACGGTTGTATGTAGATGAGTGATTCTGGCTTGGCTAATATTCCTTTTGCTTCTTAAAGATTCGGTGAATCAGAAGCAAATAGATTATTTGTTACATCCAATGGAGGGCGCATGAGCTTCCCAGCTCCTTTCCCATAATGCCTTGTGATATGCAGATGCTTAGTAGAGGGCAAAAAGGCCATCTCAAAACTCTACACACCTTAACAGGTGCTCTCCTCAAGGAGAGATGTTCCCCCTTTCTCAGCCACTCATTGCCTCCCCCCAGCCAAGCCAGTATCACTCTGCTCTACACTGATGCGGGGCAAAACACCGACCGAAACGGCTGTATGTAGATGAGTGATACTGGCTTGGCTAATATTCCTTTTGCTTCTTAAAGATTCGGTGAATCAGAAGCAAAATGAGGATTTGTTACATCCAATAGAGGGCGCATAAGCTTCCCAGCTCCTTTCCCATAATTACATGTGATACACCTGTTAAAAAAAGAGTGCACTACAGGGCATCCATGGGTATCAGGACTTGGTTGCACTCTGTAGATATGTGACTAGTTGCTAGTTCCAGTGCCGGTTGCACTTTCTTTGTTGTTGGTTTATCATAAATGGAGGTTATTCCACTTTGCTGACAAATTCATATTGAGCTGTGAAGGTAAAGCATCTTGGCAGTAGCAAAGCCATGTCCTTTCCTGTCTCAGCTGGTCACACTGAATCAATTTAAAAATAAATTCTTCACATTGACAGTAGAGTATATTTGGAAATAGTCCCCGCTAAGAATTATGTAAATTTGGAATATTATGGGCCAGGAAAACTGGAATAGCCAGTACATTATGGCAAATGAGCTGAAGCATATCTTATGTCTGAATACATCAACAAAAGCATTGGTCAGGCTTTTGTTGTACTATGATGGACAGTTCATAAATGGTGGCTCTGGGGATCAGAACTTGTTTCAAATTCATGATGACGTAAGCATTCCTAATACTTAAAGGGAATCTGTCGCCAATTTTTTTTTTTTTACTTATTAAATCAAGCCCCTGATCCATATTCTTTTCCTCTCAGTCGTTTTTGTTTCCTGATTGTAGATTTCTCTATTCGTCCGTCTATATATGATTGTGGGGAAGACATTCTTGCTTGCACTGCTTTCACAGCAGTCAGAGAGATACTTTACAGCAGCTTCATGCCACATAGGATTCTTAAGACAGATTCTGTCCCATAGACTTGTATAGGAGAGTTTTCACTGTGCAGGGAGGGGAGAGGGGGAGCTGTGACATCTCCTCTTGTGACTGGTGGATTCTGTGTTATCTATACACATTGGTGTCTCCTTTCAGTGTGACCCTGCTTTTACTGATAATGAGCAGACAACTGAGAATCTTTCTGTACAGAACAGGAAGTGTCAGACAATTATTCGGCTTAGTGGCCAAAGTGAAAACTGCAGGACTTAAGAGTTATTAAAAAATACTGAAAGTGATCTGGAAAATGACAAAAACATAACCAAAAATTCCTAAAAAAAATGTGTTGAACATAAAAATGTGTATTAAACAATAAGTCATTTTTTGATGACACATTCCCTTTAAAGATGTCCTGCACTGACCTCCCACAGTACTAGAGGACTCTGCACTAAAACTAGGCTCTGACAGGACAATGGACTCTAAAGGTAGAGTACAGAGTCCAACTCCACTATGAGGTCAGGCTTTTGCTGCACCTTGATGGATATTCTATAAATGGTGGCTCTGGGGATCAGAACTTGTTTCAAGTTCATGGTGATGTAGGCATTTCCAATTCTCAAAGATGTCCTGGACTGACCTACCAAAGTAATAGAGGATCCTGTGGTGGAACTAGGATCTGACACAGTACTGGACTCCAAAGGTTCAGAAGAGGACGATTAGAGGTAACTTCTTATGCATTTTATCACTTACAGTGGGGAGAAAAGAATTTAGTCAGCCACCAATTATGCAAATTCTCCCACTTAAAAAGATAAGAGAAGCCTGTAACTGACATCATAGGTCGACCTCAACTATGAGAGACCAAATGAGAAAACAAATCCAGAAAATCCCATTGTCTGATTTGAAAAGAATTTATTTACAAATTATGGTGGAAAATAAGTATTTGGTCACCTACAAGCAAGATTTCTGGCTCTCACAGACCTGTAACTTCTTCTTCCTCTGTCCTCCACTCATTGCCTGTAGTAATGAAACCTGTTTGAACTTGTTATCAGTATAAGAGACACCTGTCCACAAGCTCAAACAGTCACACTCCAAACTCCACTATGGTGAAGACCAAAGAGCTGTCGAAGGACACCAGAAACAAAATTGTAGTCCTGCACCAGGCTGGGAAGACAACCTGCAATAGGCAAGCAGCTTGGTGTGAAGAAATCAACTGTGGGAGCAATAATTAGAAAATGGAAAACATACAAGACCACTGATAATCTCCCTTCATTTGGGGCTCCACGCAGATCTCACCCTGTGGTGTCCAAATGATCACAAGAATGGTGAGCAAAAATCCCAGAACCACACGGGGGGACCTAGTGAATGACCTGCAGAGAGCTGGGACCATGTAACAAAGGCTACCATCAGTAGCACACTACGCCGCCAGGGACTCAGATCCTGCAGTGCCAGACGTGTACCCTGCTTAAGCCAGTACATGTCCGGGCCCGTCTGAAGTTTGCTTAAGAGCATTTGAATGATCCTGAAGAGTATTGGGAGAATGTCATATGGTCAGATGAAACCAAAGTAGAACTGCTTGGTAGAAACACAACTTGTTGTGTTTGGAGGAGAGAGAATGCTGAGTTGAATCCAAGGAACACCATACCTACTGTGAAGCATCATGCTTTGGGGCTGTTTCTCTGCAAAGGGACCAGGATGACTGATCCGTGTACATGAAAGAATGAATGGGCCCATGTATCATGAGGTTTTGAGTGCAAACCTCCTTCCATCAGCAAGGGCATTGAAGATGAAATGTGGCTGTGTCTTTCATCATGTCAATGTTCTCTAGCACACCGGAATGGCAACGAAGGTGTGGTTTCTTCTTAATAATTTCAAGGTCCTGGAGTGGCCTAGCCAGTCTCCAGATCGAAACCCCATAGAAAACCTTTGGAGGGAGCAGAAAGTCCGTGTTACCCAGCGATAGCCCTAAAACATCACTGCTCTAGAGGAGATCTACATGGAGGAATGGTCCAACATACTAGCAACAGTGTGTGCCAACATTGTGAAGACTTACAGAAAACGTTTGACCTCTGTCATTGCCAACAAAGGATGTATAACAAAGTATTGAGCGGAACGTTTGTTATTGACCAAATACTTATTTTCCACCATAATTTGCAAATAAATTCTTTCCAAGTCAGACAATGTGATTTTCTGGATTTGTTTTCTCATTTTGTCTCTCATAATTGAGGTTGACCTATGATATCCATTACAGGCCTCTCTCATCATTTTAAGTGGGAGAACTTGCACAATTGGTGGCTGACCAAATACTTTTTTTTTTATTATTATTATTATTATTATTATTAACATTTATTTTAAAGCGCCATTGATTCCATGGCGCTGTACATTTGAGGGGGGTCACATACATGATTTTCCCCACTGTATAAGTTATTAGACCTTATGGCTGATATGTCCTGTGCATACAATGATAGCAACAAAGATTACAATACAATTAATAGTAGGCAAGAACATGTTAAATACAGATGAACCCCCAGAATAAATTATTCTGGTGGGTCCAAAAAAGAGCAAAAGAGCAGCCAAGCAAGGCCAAAAACAAAAGTTTCAATCATAACTGGAACAAAATAATTTCCTAAAATGAAAAATAGTCCCATGCAAACCATTGCCTTTTACTGTTTTTCAGTCTATAAAAAGTAGAAATAGAATGGTCACTATCACTATTTCTTGTGATACTATCAACTGGTTCAGGGCCAGGCCTTTCCATCATATACGCATGACTATGATGTTTTACCAAAATATCTTTCCATGTCATTCCCATGTTGCCCCAAATCCTTACTGTTTGATGTAGGTCAGGGATACCAATGCGAAAGACCATCATACTGAAATTGGAATCGTCAGGGACAGACATGGATCTCTCCTTTATTCTCCTTGCTGCTACTGAGGATGCTGAGAGAGGGTTGGGGCTAATCTTGCTGGTGGCAGAAGTGGGATTGTTTTTCCCTCCAGGGACGTTGTCCTCTCTGGAGCTGTCTGAGTCCGACTCTTCCCCAGGATATTCGGAGATGCTCCTCCGCTCCTCCTCGCTTGATACAGGGCTCTGGGGCATTGTCAGGAAGGCGGAACCACAGCAGCATTACAGGGCCAGCTGAGCGAGAGACAAAAAGCAAGAAATGACTTATTAGTGACATTTTCTGGACTTACACATTTAGAAAATATTACACTCATCATGTCTATTATACAGCTAGATTCCAAATACTTTCACCCCATGAGGGTCGCTTTCTTCAGTATTCATTACTGCTCCCTGCCTGAGTAATATACAGATGTGTCCGCTCTCAACTTTGCTTGAGGCATCTCTCTTTACATTGCAGGTATCCGTCAGGGTATCGTGAAAAAAGGTACTCCAACGGCAGTAGGGTAATGCCCCCCTATGAGTAAGGGGAGCATTACTTTTTCCCCAAAACGGGACAGCTAGTGCCATTCCACCTGTGCTGCAACTGCATTATTTTTTAATGGATATTTAATAAACAGGACGTTTTAACTTCATTCGGGAATTGCTGGATCAACTTTACTACTCATGTGAACTTCTACACCCTAACCAGGTGGATCCGTGCACCTGTTCCATTGGAGGTGGTGAGCTGGCTATAGCTTTTGTATATATGGCCGGTCCATAGACATTAATAGAACAAATGTTGTACTAGAAAACTATATTTAATCTATCTGCAGGTGGTATACGCTTTTCATGAGGGATACAAAGGTGTGGTAGACCAGTGTCCCGCACAGGAGTGTGTACCACCAGCAAATAGAGCAGATGTCAGCCCAAATAGGACTTTGTTCTATGAATGTCTATAGGTCGACTGCGGCTACGTTGCAGTATTCGATACCTTAGTGGATAACTGTAATGTAGCGAATAATTCCATGAGAACCCAGCCTAAGGGGGTGGTCAAGATTATTTTTATGTACAACAGGCTACCATATTAGAAAAAAACAAAACAAGGCGCCCTTACCACCTCAAAGCAGGTCACCACTGCGGTAAAAGGGGCAGGCATTCCCAACCATCAACTCTGTAACCAGCAGAAACATTGCCCACGTTGGAACAGCAGCGGCAAAGGAGTGGGGGTTATGTAAGCCTTGTTTTATTTATTTTTTTCTTAATACGGTAGCCATTTTTACAGAAAAATAATTTTCCCAGGACACCCCCTTCAATAATTCCACTTTCACAGGATACACAATTGATACATTCTTTACAAATATAATTTGTTGTTATGATTTTGCTTTCTTTCAGAGTTAGGGTATGTTCAAACGGCATAATTTTGGCACGCATTTCAGCGCGTCTTTGCGCTTAAGGGTATGTTCACACTGCGTAATTGTGGCACGTACAGTGTGCGCCGCAATACGCCGGGTGATTTAGGAGTCGCGCTGATTAGCGCGTACTCCAGAAGCATGTGGGAGCAGCGCGTAATCGCCGTGAATAATTGACATGTCACTTATCTCCCCGCGCGTACAATATGATCATATTGTACGCATGGGGGGGGATGAGGCGTAATCCATAGTTCTCTATGAGAACTATGGATTACCGTAATTGCGGTTTGCATCTCTCCGCATATTAAGCGCAAATACACGGCAAAATGCATGCCGAAATCACGCCGTGTGAACATACCCTAATACGTAGCGAGATGCGCACCGCAATTACGGTAATCCATAGCTCTCATAGAGAACTATGGATTACGCCTCATATTTGCTTATAATATTGTGTCATCAATATTTTCTACTAATGAGATTACACAATTCTAAATCAACAGCCCCCACCCATCAAAATTACAAAATTAAAGGGTTGTTCCCATCATAGACTTTGATGCAATGTAGGCTATACCATAAAAGTCTTTATAGATGTGAGTCTCACCTCCTGGACCCACATCTTTTTTGGGAAAACCGGGTCCCAAAAGGGTTCCAGCCCCGGAGGAAGAAGTTATGTTCTAGGGCCCATTTTTGGGTTTCAGTAAAAAAACACAGATCATGGTACTCGAAACTCCGATAGAACGGAATGGAGAGTCATATTTTACATATTTACGGTAGGAAAAAAAACTTGTCCATAAAAGTTAACCCAAAGGGTGGGAAAAGTGGGTAAAGGGGAAGGGAGACAAGGAATTTAACCCCATTCCCCCTGGTGAATGCCCTAAAACCCACAAGGCAAAAACCCCCAAATCTGCTCCAGGGGAAGAACCTTCTTTAACCCCGGAGCCACAGCCGGGAAATCCAGAATTTTACAGGCCCTACATACGCTTTAAAAATTTTTCTTTAGTTTCGGTAGTTTTTTTCAAAGCCTTTTTTTTAAACTCTCTACGGGTTCCTGCTGTGCCCAGGTCCTAAGGGGGGCCCTTTTCCCAAATTTTTCCCATTTTCTTTCCAGTGAAGAAAGTCCTTCCCCTTGGGGAGATTGAATCCTTTTTTTCTAGCTGAAGGGAATGTCCCTTTGTTTTTTAAAAGGGGACTTTCTGAAATAATTTTTCCCCTTACTTTTTGTGGGGGGCCCATTTATTTATTTTATAAATTAATCCCCCTGTTTCCCCCGAAGCCGTTTTTTCTAAGATAAAAAAAGGTTTTTTTATAACCCTTTAAAAATAAAAGGGGGTTTATTCCCCTTTAAAAAAAGGGGTTTTTGAAGGTTTTAAAATCCCTTTTTAAAAAATTTTTATAAAGGGGGAGAAATAAAAAGCGGTTTTTTTTTAAAGTTGAGGAAAGAAAGTTTAATTTCCAGGGAAAAATAATAATTTGGGGCCGGCCTCCCTTTTTAAAACACGCCAACACCCTTTCTTGCTTTTTGGGGGCAGCCCGATTACATTGCTTTCTTTCTGTAGTTTTGTGATCTACAAAAACGCCCAGATCTTTCTAACAAGGGATTCTCCCAGTTTTTTTTCCCCCTAGGACATATGATGCCTGTAGTTTAATTTTTACCCAGACTCGGAAAACCCTTCTTTTTTCCAATTGAACCCCCTTTGCCAAGGGATGCCAAAAAAATCGTGTGTCCAAGGGGCCCGCTTGCCCAAATTTTTTTGGGGATCTTTCCCTAGATTGCACTAAACCCGCATAGCTTTGGGGTCATCGGGAAAAAAAAGAAACCGTGCTAATTTAAACCCCTTCCCCTATACATTAATTTAAAACATTATTTCAAAACACAACCGTCCTCATTCTGAGCCGACACTTTGGGGGACCCATTCCCAAAATAGGTGTGAGTCCCATAGGTGGGACCTACACCTTTCACACTGACAACATATCCTATCAATATGTCACCAAAGTCTATGTCGGGAAAACCCCTTTTAAAAAATTTCAAAAGGGGTATCCAAGTAAAAATCCCAAAATCTAATCAAGAAGGAAGTAGCCCAAAAGTCTCCCCAAAATAAATCTGGATAAAAAATATATTAAAAAAATACAAAAAAAAGACTCTCATTAAATTTAAAATTTTTTTCATATTTTTCCATTTAGCTCTTTCTGATTTCTTTAGAAACTTCGGGTCTACTTCAAAGCACTTCTTACTGTGTAAAAGTAATTTAAAAAAAAAGGGGCGGGGTGCCAAAATTTTTTCCGGGCCCTTATTTGAAAGCATTGTGAAAAATTTAAGGAAAGAAAAATTAAAACATAACTCCTCGACAATGATCTGTTTTGAAATGTTGCTCGGTGGGATATCTTTAAATCAAATTATACGTATATTTATGTTCAATTCCCCTTTTTCCTTTTTTTCTTTTCAAAAGCCGAAACCCTTTGTGCCCAAAGTCCCTTTTTTTATGGCAACTTTTTGGATTCCCCGAGTATAAAAATTCCTTTAAAGGGTGTTATTAGCAGCATTTGGGGGGGACACATCAGAAGATACAAAAAACCTAATAAAAGGGGCATTCTCTTAAGCCTGCAATTTTTTAAACAAAATACAGATTGAATGAATTTCATACACGTTTTGTTAGATGTAAGTGTCTTCAATGTGTGACGTTCTATCAGTCAATTCTGGCACAGTCTCTTTAGAGCTCAACATACTGCACAGCCCATAGAAAGGCATCCTAATAGCCGGATTTACGTAAGCCACACCCCAAAATGAGTGGTACCTTCTTGTTTGGGGACGATCCTGGATTATTTAGCCCATCACATCATGCTAAGTTCTGCAGTGAGTGCGCATGTTATGGGTAAGGCATTTCCATACTTATGTATAGACTTTTTGCATATAGGATAGCCAGTGGTATGTAGATTATCATTATCTATTGTTGCACTTGCACTCTACTTGTATGTATATATGTCTTTCATGTGTATGGTGTTCTTTGGATTTAACTTTGCATTTATTCTATTTTTTGCTCTTGCACCTCACATGCTGTTTGGAAGCACATTGTTCTATCAATTCTTCAGGTCCACTTGTATTTATATTCTATTTATTTTATATATAGTGGCAGAGCGACCTCAGGTGGTCGCATGTCTCTGCCACTAGGTGGCGTACAGCAGGAGACCTGCTAGGTATGTGCCATTGAGGTGCCTGGCCTCAGAGGGGAAGCCAATAGTTTTGGGTCAGTAACCGTAGATTAGTGACGCTTGTTATTAGTATAGCTCCTCAGCAGGTAAAATGGTCTAGCTTTTTCGGAAAGGCTTTAGTGTTGTGTGGGAGGCCATGTTCACGTTCCAGGCCAGGCTTCATTAGGAGGTCTATTAAAGCCTGGCCTGGAACATGAGAAAGCCCACCCACCCAATATTATAGCCATCCTGAAAAAGTCAGCCCATATTAGCTGCTCAGCAGCTATACTTATGACAACAAGTGTCAATAATCTAGGGTTACTGACCCAAAACTGCTGGCTTTCTCACCGAGGACAGGAACCTTGGTGGCACGTACCTTGCAGGTCTCCTGCTGTATGCCACCTAGTGGCAGAGACATGCGACCACCTGAGGTCTCTTTGCCACAATATGTTATACCATGCCTCCCATGGTATGGATGGATCCAGAGATGTCATATTTTTATTGTTTTTTTCCTTAATGTACTAGTTTTTAATATACTTTATTAAAGTATTACCTTTTTATGGTCATAAAAGACCCTTTATATCTTTGTTTTTAATTTATCATGATTGAGTTTGCCTTTTGATTTTGTCCAGTATCATTATGTACCAATAGATATTTTGTATTATATATGTATTTATACATTTTAGCAGTTGACTTTGGAAACAGGCATTCAAGTTCTGGATGATAAAAGTTTTTTTGTAGGTTTGGACCTTGGCAATCACAGGGAGAGGTAGCAGATAGTAAAAATATCTTTTGCTATGCCTCCTCCACTATCCCACAACAAACTACCATCATGTAGTGTCATGCTATACGGAGACTCAGGGGTTCACTCTTTGTCCCCTAACGATCTACCTGTGACTGTGAGGGAATGGGCAACTTTTTAACATTCATCTTATGTAGACCAACATTTGATATTCAGAATAATGTGTCCAGTCCATATGTCTAACCAAACAATTCCCAACCCAGGCATGCGTGAGACTAATAAACCCTGCAAGTATAGTGGCAAAATAACTGGTCTTGGGTTTTGGGGCCAGCTGAAAAAATTATTCAGGTCCGTAACCATGGAGCGTTTAACAATAGTTAATGGAGGGGGGTTAGAATTTCTACAACTGGATAAAAATTCCAAAAATATCGTTGCTAGTTCATGGTTTACAGATGACAGCTCCTTTATTGGAACATTTGATTGTGGACATATGAAATTAAGGTCTACGACCATTCTATTTACTCTCCATCGATGCAGAAAGTCAAGTTGTGTGGCAGCCCAGAAGGTAGCTCACTTGGAAACATCTGCTGTGGTGCAGGATCCCTGAGCTCCTTCCTTTTAATGATCAGGCAGATCACTCCTGAGTCACTCTACCAGGTCACAGCCATTGAGATATAGCCACACAGTGATCTCTATCCTCTGCCTGCACTGATCTCTCCTGATAGGACAATGTGGCAGCCCAGAGATGTGAGCAACCACTGGACCCCAGGTAGTGCAGCAATAAACTTTCCACTACTCTATACTAATGATATAATACATCTAGCTGAAGAACTTCATATTTACCATTTTTTCTTTTGGAAAATGATATACAGTCTGGGTAACCTGGGTTATTTCTGATAATTCACTTGACTATAAGGTAAGTTGAAATGCACTGGATATAACCACCTGACTTACTTAGATCATTTTGGATACTTTCATTAACCCCTTCACTATCCTAGACCATCCGGGATACTGAAAATAACCTTCTCACTGCCCTAGACCACCAGTTGTACTGTCATTTTAACTTCCATAGACCAACAGGGATTCTTATATTAACCTTTTCACTGACCTAGAGCATCACATATACACATATGTAATTAACTCTTCTCACTTTCCTAGACCACCAAGTGTACTTTTATTACATTCTTAAAGAGAACCTGTCACATAGATTATGCCCCCCTTGCTGAGGACAGCACAAGCTAGTGACAGACCTGCTGTTCCCAGTGCTCTGTCGCTTATTCTGTAAGATGCTGTCGTTTTAGAGTAGTTAATGCTCAAATCTGGCTGTTTTCAACCAGAAAAGAGTCCAGCTTTTCATGAAAAGAGTCCATTTAATTCATGACCCGCCCACCTGAGGCAAGCCGCGCCTACCTCACAACTGATTAACTTATTACTTTGAATAGGTAGAAACATGTGGATAACTGTCAGGTGGGAAGGGCTAATCTTGGGTGGGCGGAGTAACACCTGCTCATGAATAAGCTGGACTCTTTTCTGGCTGCAAACTGCCAGATTTGAGCATTAGATACTCTGAAACTGCTGCATCTTACAGAATAAGGGACACAGTTCTGGAAACGGCAGGTATGACACTAGCTTGTGCTGTCCTCAGCAAGGGGGGAATAACCTATGTGACAGGTTCCCTATAACTTCGCTAGACCAACAGGAATTCTTGCATTAACCCCTTTCACTGCCCTAGACCACCAGGAACACTGTAATTGAAGCCACTGTCCAACTTTAGACAATAATGACATGTTGGTAGAAAGCACTGGCTTCTTCCTATGTGAAAAGCGAAGAGCCAGGCCTTCTGTGTCAAGGCCATGTCCATCCTTGCTTGCTGTATCTAAGTTCTTGAGGGCCACATAAAATGATGTGGTGTGCCGCATTCGGCCCACGGACCTTGATATTGACACATGCAGGCTCGGACTGGCCCACAGGAATACCGGGAAACCTCCGGTGGGCCACTGAGCACGTCAGACCTGGAGACTTTTAAACTGCATATACATCCTTGGGGAGGGGCAGGAAGGCAAATAAAAAGAGTCAAGATGCGGAGTATAAGATGCATGTAGAGTAGCTGTAGAGAGGGCCCCCAGAATCAGCTCCATTGGTGGGTCCCAGAATTAAATTGCACTAGTAGATACTAGGCATCACAGTCCAATATTGGACACATGTAACCCAGAAGGGCAATAAGTATGCTATTGCTGTCTTCACCCCAATACCGTGACTTAATATAGTTTCCTAGTACAAAGCATCCTTGGAATTTCAGTGCCTACAATAAGTTTCAAGGATAATAGCAATAACACGACACAGAGTGATTTAGGTCCAGAATATACAAGACGGCGTGTTTTATCGAGATGTGTGCGAGGTCAGTCTCATCAGTCAAAACAATAGATCAGTCAGTAGTGACAAGATACAATTAATAAGGAATGGAATATAGAATAATCAAGCAACACCATCACCTCCACCCTCATCCAGTCAGCGGGATCACCAAGTGACAGGCAGTGATAGATGTCTTATAATAATTCTGCAAGTTTCAACTAAAATATCAGCACATTTACATTTTGCCATATAATTTATAGGGTTATATTCTACAGGCTCAGTTGAGTGGATTTTCACCTATTTTATTGCACTATGGACAGACCAGAGACAAATTTGGAATAATATCTGAAACCGTGTCCATACATCCAATTATGTCTCACTCATATCCTTTGCAACTATCCCGAAAGGAGGAAAAGTCCTACATGAGGTTCCATCTTGGAGCTGGTTAGTGCTGGTTAATGCTATAGCACCTTTGCTTTCAGAGAAGGAAAGACACCATCCCACCCAAGGGCATAATTAGAATTCATAGGGCCCCATAGCAAAATGAGAAGAGGTTCTGCCACCTAATGACAATAAAGCAAAATAGCAGTATAAGTAGCAATAATTAAAAGGGGTTTTATTGTTTGAAGTGTTCGTGCTCTTCAGCTAATTCTATGAGATTGAATTTGAAATCAAGGGCGAGTCTCTCCTCTCAGCAGGCATGTCTCTCCTCTCAGCAGGCTGTCTCTCCTCTCAGCAGGCATGTCTCTCCTCTCAGCAGGCGTGTCTCTCCTCTCAGCAGGCGTGTCTCTCCTCTCAGCAGGCGCGTCTCTCCTCTCAGCAGGCGTGTCTCTCCTCTCAGCAGGCGTGTCTCTCCTCTCAGCAGGCGTGTCTCTCCTCTCAGCAGGCTGTCTCTCCTCTCAGCAGGCGTGTCCCTCCTCTCAGCAGGCGTGTCTCTCCTCTCAGCAGGCGTGTCTCTCCTCTCAGCAGGCGTGTCTCTCCTCTCAGCAGGCGTGTCTCTCCTCTCAGCAGGCGTGTCTCTCCTCTCAGCAGCCAAGTCTTTCCTCTCAGCAGGTGTGTCTCTCCTCTCAGCAGCTGTTCTCTCTCAGCAGGCGTGTCTCTCCTCTCAGCAGGCGTGTCTCTCCTCTCAGCAGGCGTGTCTCTCCTCTCAGCAGGCGTGTCTCTCCTCTCAGCAGGCGTGTCTCTCCTCTCAGCAGGCGTGTCTCTCCTCTCAGCAGGCTGTCTCTCCTCTCATTGGACATGTCTCTCCTCTCAGCAAGCATGTCTCTCCTCTCTCAGCAGACATGTCTCTCCTCTCAGCAGGCGTGTCTCTCCTCTCAGCAGGCGTGTCTCTCCTCTCAGTAGACGTGTCTCTCCTCTCAGCAGGCGTGTCTCTCCTCTCAGTAGACATGTCTCTCCTCTCAGCAGGCGTGTCTCTCCTCTCAGCAGGCGTGTCTCTCCTCCCAGCAGGCGTCTCTTCTCTCAGTAGACGTGTCTCTCCTCTCAGCAGGCGTGTCTCTCCTCTCAGCAGGCGTGTCTCTCCTGTCAGCAGGCTTGTCTCTCCTCTCAGCAGGCGTGTCTCTCCTCTCAGCAGGCGTGTCTCTCCTCTCAGCAGCTGTGTCTCCTCTCAGCAGGTAGTCTCTCCTATCATCAGGCATGTCTCTCCTCTCAGCAGGCGTGTCTCTCCTCTCAGCAGGCGTGTCTCTCCTCTCAGCAGGCTGTCTCTCCTCTCACCATGGGTTGCCTCTCCTCTCAGCAGGCGTGTTTCTCCTCTCAGCAGGCGAGTCTCCTCTTCTCAGCAGGCGTGTCTCTCCTCTCAGCAGGCGTGTCTCTCCTCTCAGCAGGCTGTCTCTCCTCTCATTGGACATGTCTCTCCTCTCAGCAAGCATGTCTCTCCTCTCATCAGGCGTGTCTCTCCTCTCAGCAGGCGTGTCTCTCCTCTCAGCAGGCTGTCTCTCCTCTCATTAGACATGTCTCTCCTCTCAGCAAGCATGTCTCTCCTCTCAGCAGACATGTCTCTCCTCTCAGCAGGCGTGTCTCTCCTCTCAGCAGGCGTTGTCTCTCCTCTCAGTAGACGTGTCCTTCTCCTCTAGCAGCGTGTCTTCCTCTCAGCAGGCGTGTCTCTCCTCTCAGTAGACATGTCTCTCACTCTCAGCAGGCGTGCCTCTCCTCTCAGCAGGCGGGATCTCCCATCCAGCAGGCGTCTCTTCTCTCAGTAGACGTGTCTCTCCTCTCAGCAGGTCGGGTCTCTCCTCTCAGCAGGCGTGTCTTCCTTCAGCAGACAAATTGTATCTCCTCCTTCAGCAAGCGTGTCTCTCCTCTCAGCAGGCGTGTCTCTCCTCTCAGCAGACGTGTCTCTCCTCTCAGCAGACGTGTCTCTCCTCTCAGCAGGCGTGTCTCTCCTCTCAGCAGGCGTGTCTCTCCTCTCAGCAGGCGTGTCTCTCCTCTCAGCAGGCGTGTCTCTCCTCTCAGCAGGTGTGTCTCTACTCAGCAGAGGCGAGCTCTCCTCTCAGCAGGGCTGCTCTCCTCTCAGCAGGGCGTTCTCTCCTCTCAGCAGACATGTCTCTCCTCTCAGCAGGCTGTCTCTCCTCTCAGCAGGCGTGTCTCTCCTCTCAGCAGGCGTGTCTCTCCTCTCAGCAGGCGTGTCTCTCCTCTCAGCAGGTGTGTCTCTCCTCTCAGCAGGCGTGTCTCTCCTCTCAGCAGGCGTGTCTCTCCTCTCAGCAGGCGTCTCTCCTCTCAGCAGACGAGTCTTTCCTATCAGCAGGTGTGTCTCTCCTCTCAGCAGGCGTGTCTCTCCTCTCAGCAGGCGTGTCCCTCCTCTCAGCAGGCGCGTCTCTCCTCTCAGCAGGCGAGTCTCTCCTCTCAGCAGGCGTGTCTCTCCTCTCAGCAGGCTGTCTCTCCTCACCTCAGGCGCGTCTATCCTCTCAGCAAGCGTGTCTCTCCTCTCAGCAGGCGTGTCTCTCCTCTCAGCAGGCGTGTCTCTCCTCTCAGCAGGCGTGTCTCTCCTCTCAGCAGACGTGTCTCTCTTCTCAGCAGGCGTGTCTCCCCTCTCAGCAGGCGTGCCTCTCCTCTCAGCAGGCGTGTCTCTCCTCTCAGCAGGCGTGTCTCTCCTCTCAGCAGGCTGTCTCTCCTCTCATTAGACATGTCTCTCCTCTCAGCAGGCGTGTCTCTCCTCCCAGCAGGCGTGTCTCTCCTCTCAGAAGACCTGTCTCTCCTCTCAGCAGGCGTGTCTCTCCTCTCAGCAGCGTGTCTCTCCTGTCCAGCAGGCGTTGTCTCTCCTCTCAGCAGGCGTGTCTCTCCTCTCAGCAGTCTTGTCTCTCCTCTCAGCAGGCGTGTCTCCCCTTCAGCAGGCGTGCTCTCCTCTCAGCAGGCTGTCTCTCCTTTCAGCAGGCGTGTCTCTCCTCTCAGCAGGCTGTCTCTCCTCCATGGACACTTGTCTCTCCTCTCAGGAGGTGTGTATCTCCTCTCAGCAGGCATGTCTCTCCTCCCAGGTGTGTCTCTCCTCTCAGCAGACGTGTCTCTCATATCATAGGACATGTCTCTCCTCTCAGCAGGAGTGTCTCTCCTCTCAGCAGGAGAGTCTCTCTAAGCAGGCACATCTCTCCTCTCAGCAGGCGTGTCTCTCCTCTCAGCAGGCGTGTCTCTCCTCTCAGCAGGCATGTCTCTCCTCTCAGCAGGTGTGTCTCTCCTCTCAGCAGGCGTGTCTCTCCTCTCAGCAGGTGTGTCTCTCCTCTCAGCAGGTGAGTCTCTCCTCTCAGCAGACATGTCTCTCCTCTCAGCAGGAGTGCCTCTCCTCTCAGCAGGCGTGTCTCTCCTCTCAGCAGGCTGTCTCTCCTCTCAGCAGGTGTGTCTCTCCTCTCAGCAGGCTGTCTCTCCTGTCAGCAGGCTGTCTCTCCTCTCAGGAGGCATGTCTCTCCTCTCAGCAGGTGTGTCTCTCCTGTCAGGAGGCATGTCTCTCCTCTCAGCAGGTGTGTCTCTCCTCTCAGCAGGCGTGTCTCTCCTCTCAGCAGGTGTGTCTCTCCTCCCAGCTGGTTGTTCTCACCTCTCCTCGGTCATGTCTCTCCTCTCAGCAGGCGTGTCTCTCCTCTCAGCAGGCGTGTCTCTCCTCTGAGCAGGCGTGTCTCTCCTCTCAGCAGCGTGTCTCTCCTCTCAGCAGACATGTCTCTCCTCTCAGCAGGCGTGTCTCTCCTCTCAGCAGGCGTGTCTCTCCTCTCAGCAGGAAAGTCTCTCCTCTCAGCAGGCTGTCTCTCAACTCAGCAGGCGTGACTCTCCTCTCAGCAGGCGGGTCTCTCCTCTCAGCAGGCTGTCTCTCCTCTCAGCAGGCGTGTCTCTCCTCCCAGCAGGCATGTCTCTCCTCTCAGCAGGCGTGTCTCTCCTCTCAGCAGGCGTGTCTCTCCTCTCAGCAGGCTGTCTCTCCTCTCATTAGACATGTCTCTCCTCTCAGCAGGCATGTCTCTCCTCTCAGCAAGCATGTCTCTCCTCTCAGCAGGACGTGTCTCCTCCTCTCAGCAGGCGTGTCTCTCCTCTCATTGGACATGTCTCTCCTCTCAGCAGGCGTGTCTCTCCTCTCAGCAGGCGTGTCTCTCCTCTCAGCAGGTGTGTCTCTCCTCTCAGCAGGCATCTCTCCTCTCAGCAGGCGTGTCTCTCCTCTCAGCAGACGTGTCTTTCCTATCAGCAGGTGTGTCTCTCCTTTCAGCTCGTGTGTGTCTCCTCTCAGCAGGCGAGTCTCTCCTCTCAGCAGGCGTGTCTCTCCTCTCAGCAGGCTGTCTCTCCTCTCAGCAGGTGTGCCTCTCCTCTCATCAGGCGTGGCCCTCCTCTCAGCAGGCGTGTCTCTCCTCTCAGCAGGCTGTCTCTCCTCTCAGCAGGTGTGTCTCTCCTCTCAGCAGGCTGTCTCTCCTCTCAGCAGGCATGTCTCGCCTCTCATTAGACATGTCTCTCCTCTCAGCAAGCATGTCTCTCCTCTCAGCAGGTGTGTCTCTCCTCTCAGCAGGCGTGTCTCTCCTCTCAGCAGGTGTGTCTCTCCTCTCAGCAGGCGTGTCTCTCCTCTCAGCAGGCGTGTCTCTCCTCTCAGCAGGTGTGTCTCTCCTCTCATTGGACATGTCTCTCCTCTCAGCAGGCGTGTCTCTCCTCTCAGCAGGAGTGTCTCTCCTCTCAGCAGGCGAGTCTCTCCTCTCAGCAGGCGTGTCTCTCCTCTCAGCAGGCATGTCTCTCCTCTCAGCAGGCGTGTCCCTCCTCTCAGCAGGCGTGCCTCTCCTCTCAGCAGGCTGTCTCTCCTCTCAGCAGTCATGTCTCTCCTCTCAGCAGGCGTGTCTCTCCTCTCAGCAGGCGTGTCTCTCCTCTCAGCAGGTGTGTCTCTCCTCTCAGCAGGCGTGTCTCTCCTCTCAGCAGGCATGTCTCTCCTGTCAGCAGGTGTGTCTCTCCTCTCATTGGACATGTCTCTCCTCTCAGCAGGCATGTCTCTCCTCTCAGCAGACGTGTCTCTCCTCTCAGCAGGCGTGTCTCTCCTCTCAGCTGGCGTGTCTCTCCTCCCAGCAAACATGCCTCTCCTCTCAGCAGGCTGTCTCTCCTCTCAGCAGACATGTCTCTCATCTCAGCAGGCTGTCTCTCCTCTCAGCAGACATGTCTCTCCTCTCAGCAGGCTGTCTCTCCTCTCAGCAGACGTGTCTCTCCTCTCAGCAGAAGTGTCTCTCCTCTCAGCAGGCAAGTCTCTCCTCTCAGCAGCTTTCCCTCCCTGTCAGCAGGCGTGACTCTCCTCTCAGAGGCGTCTCTCCTCTCAGCAGGCGTATCTCTCCTCTCAGCAGGCGTATCTCTCCTCCCAGGAGGCGTGTCTCTCTTCTCAGCAGGCGAGTCTCTCCTCCCAGCAAACATGCTTCTCCTCTCAGCAGGCTGTCTCTCCTCTCAGCAGGCTGTCTCTCCTCTCAGCAGGCATGTCTCTCCTCTCAGCAGGCTGTCTCTCCTCTCAGCAGGCGTGTCTCTCCTCTCAGCAGGCGTGTCTCTCCTCTCAGCAGGCTGTCCCTCCTGTCAGCAGGCTGTCTCTCCTCTCAGCAGGCGTCTCTCCTCTCAGCAGGCGTGGTCTCTCCTCTCAGCAGGCGTATCTCTCCTCTCAGCAGGCTGTCTCTCCTCTCAGCAGGCGTGTCTCTCCTCTCAGCAGGCGTCTCTCCTCTCAGCAGGCTTGTCTCTCCTCTCAGCAGGCTGTCTCTCCTCTCAGCAGGCGTATCTCTCCTCTCAGCAGGCATGTCTCTCCTCTCAGCAGGCATCTCTCCTCTCGGCAGGCATGTCTCTCCTCTCAGCAGGCGTGTCTCTCCTCCCAGCAAACATGCCTCTCCTCTCAGCAGGCGTGTCTCTCCTCTCAGCAGGCGTGTCTCTCCTCTCAGCAGGCGAGTCTCTCCTCTCAGCAGGCGTGCCTCTCCTCTCAGCAGGCTGTCTTTCCTCTCAGCAGGCTGTCTCTCCTCTCAGCAGGCATGTCTCTCCTCTCAACAGGCGGGTCTCTCCTCTCAGCAAGCTGTCTCTCCTCTCAGCAGGCGTGTCTCTCCTCCCAGCAAACATGTCTCTACTCTCTGCAGGCGTGTCTCTCCTCTCAGCAGGCCTGTCTCTCCTCTCAGCAGGCGTGTCTCTCCTCTCAGCAGACGAGTCTCTCCTCTCAGCAGGCGTCTCTCCTCTCAGCACGCTGTCTCTCCTCTCAGCAGGCTGTCTCTCCTCTCAGCAGGCATGTCTCTCCTCTCAGCAGGCGTGTCTCTCCTCTCAGCAGACGTGTCTCTCCTCTCAGCAGACGTGTCTCTCCTCTCAGCAAGATGTCTCTCCTCTCAGCAGGCGTGTCTCTCCTGCCAGGAGGTGTATCTCTCCTGTCAACAGGTGTGTCTCTCCTCACTGAAGAGGTGTGACATTATCATTCTGAGTGAAGCAGGGGAAGAGGAAGGTGTCTGGAGAGCATGCAGCCGCCTGCAATGTTCTCTTGTGTCTGCAGAGCCTTCATCTCCAGGCTCCACAAGCTCCTTGCTGTGATATAACCAGTTATACACACAGCCTGAACTGATTAAACACATGTGAGGAATACACACTGCCCTCCCCTCCTCCCCTTCTGTTATCAGGCAGGAGACTGGGTGACTGTGTTATATGGAGGGAGCATAGGACATAAGACTGTGTTATATGGAGGGAACACAGGACATAAGACTGTGTTATATGAGGGGATCTATGAGTTAAATCGGTCAGTAATTAGTCAGATCATTCCCCTTAGAGCTCGGAGATACGTATAGAGCCAGCAGCTGGTTTCACTTTCGGTTTTAACAGCTCAGAGGGTAGTAAACACTGAGTGTGCAGGCAGCCAATCACAGCACAGGGGGCTTTTCTGGGGCCTTTCCTGTCTGGGGGCGTATCCCATTAGGCTGAATGAAATGTCAGCCAGCCAATCACAGTGCAGGGGGCATGTCTAGGGGCAGAATCTGTCTGGGGCCGTGTCCCGACTAGCCAATCACAGAAAATTGGGCGTGTCCCGACTAGCAGCAGGAGAAATAGAAAACAGATGCACAGATAAGCTCATATGTACTAAACCAAGTGACTGAGGTAATGCAACCCAATTACAAAAGTGCTTATTTTTACTGTCCCCATAATCTAAGACATGATCTTTGTAGTGATAAAACCCCTTTAAAGGTATAAATAATACCGCCATATGTCAGGGAAACCACATGGTAGGGCCAAAGGTCAGAAAGCCACCACCTACTTGTTCCCTACAAAAAGGAACAATGTTCTCGTACCTGAGAGCGGCCCCTTCAACCTCTGTGCCCCATAGAAGTCACTTTGACTGCTATGGTTATAGTTACGCCCATGATCCCACCATTACCATTCCTTGTAGGAAAGAAGGGTAGAAGTATTTTGAGGTGGGTCTTTGCACCCTGTGTTTACAGTATGTAGGGCCTACATAGCGACCTTGTTCTTGAAATTTTTTCCATGCTTCTCATAGATGCATAAAGGCCAGATGTTCTTATAGATCAGGAAACTCTAGGTGGAGGCAGAGCATCCTGGTCTGGCACCCATCCCTACTACTAAATGTAAGAGTGCTGCCTGTAGTGAACTAGAGAATCACTTTGAGATGGGGATGCTCTTTAAAGGGGTTGTCTCACTACGTTGATTCATCTCACCTCAGTCTTGTTTTCTTGGTTTCATTTTGAATTCAGGGGCGTGTCTACTGGCTTCTACTAGGCTGCAACCAGTGCTGGCAGCTTATCATGAGAGATCAAACAGGTCTGTAGCTATAGCAACCAGCTCTGGCAGCCTATCAAGAGAGATCAAACAGGTCTGTAGCTATAGCAACCAGTGCTGGCAGCCTATCAGGAGAAATTGAACAGGTCTGTAGCTATAGTGACCAGTGCTGGCAGCCTATCAGGAGAGATTGAACAGGTCTGTAGCTATAGCAACCAGTGCTGGCAGCCTATCAGAGAGATTGAACAGGTCTGTAGCTATAGCGACCAGTGCTGGCAGCCTATCAGGAGAGATTGAACAGGTCTGTAGATATAGCAACCAGTGCTGGCAGCCTACCAGGAGAGATCAAACAGGTCTGTAGCTATAGCAACCAGTGCTGGCAGCCTATCAGGAGAGATCAAACAGGTCTGTAGCTATAGACCTGAGGAGCTGATGCAGCCCATACAAGAGGGGATATCTAGGAATAGGTAGGACACTGCTAATGGACATATATTGTAAAGTGACTTGTTTTTGCAAGATCTTTAACATAAAAAGCAGCAATCCTTGTAGTGAGACAACCCCTTTAAGTGCCTTTGATTAACTTTCAATAGCCAAGCTGTTCCCTGGTTCAGAATGAATGTGTTGGGAAGCACCTGTCTGATGTTCACCTATTAAATTTGGAAAAACCTGATTCAGGGAGACAAGGCTGAGCTAAAATTAAGGACTTAGATGAAATACCTGATGTACTACACAACAAGCCCAGGGAAAACATACCTACTTCCTCCAAGATTTATAAATCCACCTGACACTGAAATTGATGTTATTTAGTTGTTATAGTTCTGTAAAAGGATAGGACGTAAATGACTGCCCGCTGGTTCAGGCCTTTCATGAGAAAATACATTATGGAGAATAAGAGATGAAAGTAAAGCAGGATAGAAAAGAAGAAATATCTGAAATTACTTCCAGAAACAAATTCAATATAATGTAATATGTATTCTTTCAATCTGGTCATTGGTCGTGTCCGTGCATTGGAGGCAAGAAGCATTTGCTAAATAATTGGCTTTGAAGTTGTAAAGGAAAACCCACACATGGTCTCTATGAAAGCTTCTCATTATATCCAGGACAATGTCTACCTCGCACCTTGGTATATCTACAATCTTATGTCATTTGTGCATGGCTGTGATGTGCTGTGAGGCTGCACAGTCTTCTTGTGTGCCCAGCTGAGTTAATAGGTCTGTGTAGGATAAAGTAGCAGCGCAGGGGGTTAAAGTCATGTTCTCCAAGGGGCACAACAGCTTTATGGTTGCACACAGGGCCGGGAAAAGGCATTTTGGTGCCCCAGGCAAGTACGACCAATGGTGCCCCCCCCCTCCTCAAAAAAAATAAATAAATCTGGCCCTAACTTAATGCACGTACCTGCGCCCTCCCCAGCTAGGTAGAATAAGGGGGGAAAAAAACACAATTCCGACACACAACAGTGGAGTAGGTGGAGTCTATTGGGATGTATTTATATGAAATATGTTGTGTATGAAAAACCCGTACATTATACTGATATACAAGGAAGGGTAGGGTATAGGGGGCATATATATAGGCAGGCAGGGCATAGGGTAGGCTATATGTACCACATATATAGGCAGGCATTGCTTAGGAAAGTCTATAGGGGCTATATATATATATATATATATATATATATATATATATACATATATAGGCAAGTAGGGCATAGGGTAGGCTATAGTGGCCAAATATATAGGCAGGCAGGGCAAAAGGTAGGCTACAGGGCCATATATATAGGCAGGCGGGGCTTTGGGGAGGCTATAGGGGCTATATATAGGCAGGTAGGGCTATAGGGCCATATATATAGGCAGGCAGGGTTTTGGGGAGGCTATAGGGGCCATATATATAGGTAGGCAGAGCTATAAGGGCCATATATATAGTCAGGTAGGGCTATATGAGCTAGATATATAGGCAGGCAAGGCTATAGGGGCTAGATATCTAGGCAGGCTGGGCTATAGGGGCTATGGTCCACTATTTTGAACAGTTGGTCAGTCAGTCACTGAGTGGCTACACTTACTGTATAACAGTCCTTCACTGACTTACTAAGCTGCGGCTGCCTGACTGCAGCGCTGTTATCGGCGGCTGCTGCTGCTCGGTCCGCCCCTTACTCCGCTGTGCGGCGCCATCTTCTGCTGGGCACGTGACCACAGGCGCCGCGCAGATACGTGCCTCCGTTCTGTCCGCCGGGCGCCCGCATGTTTTTCCTGTGTGGCAGCAGCGGCGAACAAGCAGGTAGAGTCGGAGCAGTCAGAGACAGTCAGTCAGTCACAGTCTCTGACTACTCTGACTCTACGACTCTCCGAGCAGCCCGAGCAGCAGCAGCCACCGATAACAGCGCTGCAGTCAGGCAGCCGTAGATTTATAAGTTGGTAAAGGACTGTTATACAGTAATGTTTGTGCGCCCCCCCCAACGTTACAGACAGAGGTTTCGCCCTAGGCCATCGCCTACCTCTGCCTACCCATCGTCCCAGCCCTGGTTGCACACAAAGAGCTTTTGGAGGGCTTTAGATGGTGGCAGTAGGGCTATAAGAACTGTGCTACAGGCCTTACATTGCTGAACAGAGCGATGTGAAGTTTGTGCAGCAAAGCACTGAATCCAAGAGGGCGCTGTGACCTATTTTGTCATGATTTGGGAAAAGTGGAGAGTCGGTTCTTCTGTTTCCAGACATTGTCCATCCTTGCTCGCTGTGTCTCAGCTCTTAGGGCCACGTAAAATCACACGGTGGAACAAATTTGGCCTGTGGGCCTTGAGTTTGACACATATGGTATAGCCAGGTTTGAACTGGTCCACAGGGGAGCAGAGAAAACCCCCAGTGGACCCCTGAGCATGGCAGACCTGAAGAATCCAACAAACTTGGAAAAGGTAGAGGTATGGGCAGTCATGTACAGGAGTTGTATGGGTGGAACCCCAAATCAAATCCACTGCTGGGCCCTAAGAATCCCAGGAGACCCCTGAGCATGGCAGACCTAAAGAATCCAACAAAATTGGAAAAGGCAGAGGTATGGACAATCATGTACAGTAGTTGTAAGAGTGGGTCCCCAGATCAAATCCACTGATGGGTCCCAAGAATCCACTCCATTGGTGGGTCTCAGAATTAACTTCACTGGTGGGCCTCAAGATTAAAGGGGTTGTCTCCCGACATCGATTTATCTTACCTCAGTCCTGTTTTCTTGGTTTCATTTTGAATTCAGGGGCGTGTTTATTGGCTTCTACTAGGCTGCAGTAGAAGCCAGGTCTGTAGTCTGTAGTGCTGTTAGCCTATCAGGAGAGATCAAACAGGTCTGTAGCTATAGCAACCAGTGCTGGCAGCCTATCATGAGAGAGACTGAACCAGGTCTGTAGCTATAGCGACCTGAGGGGCTGATGCAGCCCATACAAGAGGTGATATCTAGGAATAGGTAGGACACTGCAATGGACATATATTGCAAAGTGACTTGTTTTTGCAAGATCTTTAACATAAAAAGCAAACCTTATAGCAAGACAACCCCTTTAATTTCACAGGTGGTTCACTAAGCACCTCAGTCCGAAAATAGGTATAGCAGATAGTCCTTAGGCTTTGTTCACACAGGAGAATTTCACGTGAACTTCCACAATGAAGTCCACATGATTTCCACTGGGAAACACCATCCATTATATCTTAATGATCATCTTTGCTGTGGCTCATACAGTATTAAGACAGTGAGCTGTCAATTTTGTGTCATGGCCATGTTGCCAATGGCCCGTTGTCTAATGCATTGGGCTATGTCACAAGGAGTAAAAGTTTACTGTGAAATACACATAATTATATGGGTCTTTTCATGTGTTTTTTTTCTTTGGTGCCTTTTTTCTTGTGTTTTTGGTGCACATTTTGATCCTACTTGCCAATCATCTCATTAGTATTCCAGGAGATTTTTAGCGCTCATCCAGAGTGTCCACGTCCCACCCAGAGACACCTATACCTTGCCCCAGGAACACACTCTTTTCTCCTGAGAACTCACAGTTTTGGGTGAAGATTGCATAAGCCCCACCTCTAACACGGAATGAATTCTGCGAGAGTTGGCAAGTATGATTTTTAATAACCCAAGGTCAGGCACTTCAGTAATGTACTTTCATCAAAGCGGTTTTACCACCATAGACTTTGATGACATATCACTAGGATGGGTGATGCAGTTCCCATCATTCCCCCGAAAGTTACAAAGCATACTGGAGAGTCAGTCACGCTTGCGCATGTTTCTCCATTCTGTTCTATAGGAATTCCGAGTACAGAAAAGTGCCATGTTCAGCTCTGCTCAGAACTCACTACACCACAAAAGGAGTACAAGTCCTAGGACTAAATAAAATTTAACTTTTAATATGTAATGACTAAAATACAGAAAAGATATAAAAAACCTTAATCTAAATAACCCTATACTAAGGACACTACCTAATAATGGGGATGCAACCGCCCTTATAAGGGCGCCCCCACCAGGAAACTAAAACTATATGTCCCTGGAAAGCCCTATAATCCTAGTCTATAACATATATACAATAACTAATCCCTATGAGAATGTAAACAAACAAACACCATACAAGTGATAAAAATGCAAAAACAATTATATCCAACAAGAACCAACGCGTTTTGCCTCCGCTATATAATACTGAGGCTCATCAGGGAACAATTTTGGAAAAAATGCACAATAATAATGCAGATAAATATATATGATAAGGCTATATTTGTAAATAGGGCTTACATTCCTTGGTATACGAAGAAAACCAGATGAAGATGCTGTAAACCTAGATACACAACAAGCTGCACACCCTATGGTATACAGGGGCAGACACAGCATACAAACATCCAAAGATAAGAAGGATGGTAACGTGGTAAGGCCGACCACTCCTTTTGTGGTGTAGTGTATTCTAATTTTGTACAATCAGGCATACCTTTATCATATGGGGTGGCCCTTACCCATTTACATAAACTTATGGGCATTTGTGGTTTTTCCTGCTCAGAACTCCCCTAGAACATAACGGAGAGTGGTGCGCAAGCGCAACCGGCTCTCCAGTATGTTTTGTAGTGTTCAGGGATCCCTTCCCGAGATACGTGCTAGTCCCAGAGGTTGGACCCGGACCCGTATCAGAAACTACAACTCCCATCATGCAGTTATATAATCTATAACAGTGGGCATGATGGGAGTTGTAGTTTCCCAAAAGCTGGAGGGCTGCAGTTTAACACCCCTATTCTACATGATATAGAGGTATTGGGCCGGCAATTCCTATTTAATGAACTGAGGAGCTGATTTAGTAGATTGACGTCTTGTTGATGTGTCATTATTTGCATCATCTGTGAATATTAAGTTGCGAGTAGGAAAGCGCTTCAGATAAATGACTGCTTCAATTAACTAGGTAATGACAACATTGATTAACGAATGGGATTAGTTTGAAGGTTCACACACTGCGGCTGCGGTTTCCCCATCATTTAGCGTGATTTTCAGATTGGTTCTGCAGGTAAAACATCTGGTTACCCGCCAAACTGAGCCCCAAGAGGGGGATCACATGTCACGTTTTTGTTACATTTTTCAATTGCATCAAAAATTCAATTGAATAAAATGCATGTTTTTTAATTAATCCCAATTCACCTTTGCTCCAAATGAGAGCTAAGTAAAAAAAAAAAAAAAAAAAAAAATTCAAACACGTTTCCTAAAAATTAGATACGTTTTTACTGCAGGTGGTTTTGATGTGTGTTTTAAATGTCGGCATTTAAAAGAGAGGTATCAATAGAGTAGGTTCCCACCTGCATTTGAGGTCCCCTTGCTGACTGGCAGGTGGGCTTAAGCAGTTTTGATTAAAAATGTGAACTAAGAACCTCAAAAATTTTTCATGGATCCTAAGTAGCAGAAATGCTTTTTCAAAAATTCCTATGTGCCTTTTGATAGTTTCTTTAGTTGATAGTGTGCTGCTGATATTGGAATGTGTATGTATATTGCTGCCACACCAGTGTGCACCTATGCTCATTTTTTTCCAAAAAGTTTTTGGGATGTGCAAAACCAAATATTGTCTAGATTTTCCGTATGGAGGAGTGGCTGCCTCCTTGTTGGTTTTTCGCACTGCACCCACCTTCACAGGTTTTAAATCAATGCAGTGTATCTAGTAGCTGGAGCGTCCACTCCCTGAAGTATGGAGGTCTGAACAGGCCCCAAAGAGAGGTATCAATAAAGTAGGTTCCCACCTGCATTTGAGGTCCCCTTGTTGATGGGAGGTGGGCTTAAGCAGTTTTGATCAAAAATGTGAACTAAGAACCTCAAAAAGTTTTCATGTATTCTAAGTAGCAGAAATGCTTTTTCAAAAATTCCTATGTGCTTTGTGATAGTTCTTTTAGTTGATAGTGTGCTACTGATATTGGACTGTGTATGCATTTTCTACTTGGGTTTTTTATGCAGTCTAGAAATACACAACAAAAACAGATGCAATAACGAAACATGGGAACGCGGCCTTAGTCTGGGTTCACACATTGCAGTTTTTGAACGTCTGAAAATACACATGCGGCAAAAAAAAAAAAACATGCATTTTATAGTCAACCCAAATTTCACTTGTGTTCGAAATTTAAGTTAAAAGACTTTGATAACATATTGATAGGATATGCCATCAAAGCCCTAGGGTATTTTATGACGTATTGCTGGGGGGCAGCCCCATTCACCTCCATTATCCCGGAGGTTAACCCCTTAAGCCGAACGCCTGAAAAGTAGTTAGTGACCAGAACATTTTTTTAGTTTTTGCCTCCCTGCGTTTCAACAGTTGTAACTTTTTTATTTTTTCAATGACGCAGTTGTATGAGGCCTCGTTTTATTCGAGGACAAGTTGTACTTTCTGGGGGAATAGTTTAAGTTCACTTATAAATAATTGCAGATTTTCAATTTTTTTTTTTTACACCATTCACATTTCACACTTAATAACTTGTTAGATTAATTCTACAGGTTGTTACAGTTGTATGGATACCTAATATGTTTAGGGTTTTTTGTGTGTGTAATGTATGCAAAATTATTTTTATTCAATATTTATTTTTATTTTATTTCTTTATTTTTATTATTTTTTTTACACCTTTTTATGTTTTTTACTTTTTTTTAAATCCCTTGTGTTACTTTTTTTTTTTACACTTAGTAATGTATTAGCATATCATATATGCTTATTCATTATAATCTGTGTTAGTCTGACACAGGCAGTGATCAGGGCAGTTTACAGTCTGCCCTGATCACTGACTTCTTACACAGACAGCCCTGGGGCTACTCTGCTAGGTCCTCAGGGCTGACTGTGCAGCCATTCCCAGGGCTCTGTCGGGTCACCAGGAGTCCTGATCATCCGACAGAGCAGGGAAACCCTTTGATTGCGCTGCATTGACAAACTGAGGCAATCAAAGGGTTAAAGCACCGGCGAGCGGACGTTTCCCCCGCTTCCCAGTGCTTGCAGGAGACTGTGCTGGGAACAGGGCTGTGTAGTGCAGCCCCGTTGCCAGTGCTGCTGCGGCGCCGGGCGGCGGGGTATGGCCACTCTGCGTTGTAGTTCACACAGTGAAGAGCAGCGTAGACTGGCCATTTAAATGAATGGTAGCCCGGTTTGCACAAGGATTTTATCGTGGAATCCACGTCAATTTCCTCGTTACTTCTGCAACTGAATCTTCGACATAGATGTGAACCAGGCGGCCACATACAGGACAATGAAGAGATCTCTCTCAAGATTTATTTATACCCAGGACTATATCCAGAACAAGGCAGCGTCCTGTACTTCTAGAGGAAAGAAGGTTTCTACATAGCCATAGAAAGGGATTCTTTACAGTGAGACTGTGGAACTCTCTGCCAGAGGAACTTGTCATGGTGAATTCACTAACAGAGTTCAAAAAGTGTCAGGATGCATTTCTAGAGCATAATAGCATAACAAGTTATAGTGACCAGGATTCTGGAGAAGGGTCTGGATACATTTCTAGATGTAATAATATAACAAGTTATAGTGACCCTGATTCTGGAGAAGGGGTCTGGATACATTTCTAGATGTAATAATAGAACAAGTTATAGTGACCAGGATTCTGGAGAAGGGTCTGGATACATTTCTAGATGTAATAATATAATAAGTTATAGAGACCGGGATTCTGGAGAAGGGTCTGGAGACATTTCTAGATGTAATAATATAAGTTCTAGTGACCGGGATTCTGGAGAAGGGTCGGATACTTTTTCTAGATGTAATAATATAACAAGTTATAGTGACCAGGGATTCTGGAGAAGGGTCTGGATACATTTCTAGAGTAATAATATATAAGTTATAGAGCCGGGATTCTGGAGAAGGGTCTGGAGACATTTCTAGATGTAATAATATAATTTTCTAGTGCCCGGGGATTCGGGAGAAGATCTGGATAAAATTTCTAGATGTAATAATATAACAAGTTATAGTGACAGGATTCTGGAGAAGGGTCTGGATACATTTTCTAGATGTAATAATAAAAACAAGTTATAGTGCCCGGGGATTCTGGAGAAGGGTCTGGATACTTTTCCCTAGATTTTAATAATATAAGTTCTAGGCCAGGATTCTGGAGGAGGGTCTGGATACATTTCTAGATGTAATAACCTAACAAGTTATAGAGACCGGGATTCTGGAGGAGGGTCTGGATACATTTCTAGATATAATACCGTATATACTCGAGTATAAGCCGACCCGAGTATAAGCCGAGGCACCTACTTTTGCCCCAAAAAAACGGGAAAACTTATTGACTCGAGTATAAGCCTAGGGTGGAAAAATGCAGCGGCTACTGGTAAATTTCAAAAATAAAAATGGATGCCAATAAAATTACATAGGCAGTTCAATGTCCCCCATAGGAAATTTTATAGGCAAAATATATGGCCCTAATATTGCAGGTATAGGCAGGTATATGTCCCAAAAGGCACGTATATAGGCCTATAGGCATGTAATAGGCAGTTTTTTGTCCCCCATAAGCAGATTATGGGCAGGTATATGGCCCATAATGCAGGTAAAAGGCAGTTAATGGCCCCATAGGGGGGGAAGTATAGGGCAGGCTGTAGGCAGGAATTGGGCAGGTATAGGGCCGGCTGTAGGCAGGTATAGGCAGCTGTTGGCAGGTATAGGCAGGTATAGGCAGCTCTAGGCAGGTATGGGGCCGGCTGTAGATAGGTATAGGCAGCTGTAGGCAGGTATAGGGCTGGCTGTAGGCAGGTATAGCAGCTGTAGGCAGGGTATGGCAGCTGTAGGCAGGTATAGGGGGTGGCTGTAGGCAGGTATAGCAGCTGTAGGCTGGTATATGGCAGGCTGTAGGCAGGTATAGGGCAGGCTGTAGGCAGGTATAGAGCAGGTATAGGGCAGGCTTTAGGCAGCTGTAGGCAGGTATAGGGCAGGTATAGGCAGCTGTAGGAAGGTATAGGCATTTTAAAAAAAAAAAAAAAAAAATCACTTACCTGGATCCCCGCTGCTCTGTCTCCCGGGCGCGCTCCTCGGGTCCTCGGACAGCCGCCAGTCTGCGGAGCACGGAGCGCTCGCTCTGTGCCCCGCAGTGGTATCCCTTCACCTATATGCGCTCCGGAGGAGTCACAAATAGGTGAAGGGATCGCGGACAGTGCCCGGGCCAGCGCAGCGCCCGAGCGCCGACAGTGACTTGGGTATAAGCCGAGGGGAGATTTTTCAGCACATTTTTTGTGCTGAAAAACTCGGCTTAAAAACTCGATAATATTAAAGGTAATATAATGTTTTAAAAATAAAGTTATAATGACCAGGATTCTGGAAAAAGGGGCCCGGATACATTCTAGAATGTAATAATATAACAAGTTTTAGTGACCAGGATTCTGGTGAAGGGTCTGGGTACATTTGTAGATGTAATAATATAACAAGTTTATTGACCAGGATTCTGGAGAAGGGTCTGGATACATTTTCTAGATTGTAATAATATAACAAGTTATAGTGACTGGGATTTGGAGAAGGGGTTTTGGATACATTTCTAGATGTAATAATATAACAAGTTATAGTGACCAGGGTTCTGGAGAAGGGTCTGGATACATTTCTAGATGTAATAATATAACAAGTTTTAGTGACCAGGATTCTGGTGAAGGGTCTGGATACATTTCTAGATGTAATAATATAACAAGTTATAGTGACCAGGAAATTTTGGTGAAGGGTCTGGATACATTTCTAGATGTAATAATATAAAATTATGGGGACCAGGATTCTGGAGAAGGGTCGGATACATTTCTAGATGTAATAATATAAACAAGTTATAGTGACCGGATTCTGGTGAAGGGTCTGGATACATTTCTAGATGGAATAATATACCAAGTCATAGTGACCCGGATTCTGGAGAAGGGGCGGGAGACATTTCTAGATGTAATAATAGAACAAGTTATAGTGACCGGGATTCTGGAGGAGGGTCTGGATACATTTCTAGATGTAATAATATAACAAGTTATAGTGACCGGATTTCTGGAGAAGGTTCTGGATACATTTCTAGATGTAATAATATAACAAGTTATAGTGACCAGGATTCTGGAGAAGGGTCTGGAGACATTTCTAGATGTAATAATAGAACAAGTTATAGTGACCAGGATTCTGGACAAGGGTCGCTGATCCAGGGATTTATTCTGATGCCAGATTGGAGTCGGGAAGGAATATTTTCCCTAAAATGAGGACAATTGGCTTATACCTCATGGGTTTTTTTTTGCCTATCTCTGGATCAACACTTTAGCACAATAGGCTGAAGTGGACGGATGTCTTGTCTTTTTTCGACCTTACAAACTATTTAACTTTGTGATGAATATCTCCCATATGAAAGCAAAGTCAAACATTGACTCTCCCCATGGAAGGCCCCCGCTCATGCGAGCAGGATATGGGCAGTCCATTGATCGCACTGTGGTCTTTCATGTAACGCTTCATTTCTCCTGTAATGTGACTCTAGCTCATTTTCGAGGGGAGAGATAAATGATGCTCTACTGTAATGTGTTAATCTGACCCAAATGTACAGTATCAGGCCTATGGTAACTGTAACTGACTATCCAGGGGCTCTCATGGCTCTCAGTATTAACTTGCTTTTAACATGCAACTGAGACAGGTCACAAAATACTTTTGTTGGGGGGCTAAGTAGCGAGACCCCCCACCGATGGAACAAAGAGGTTGCAGCACTCTATTAATGCATTGTTCCTATTCAGCTGCAGTCTGCTGGACTTTGAGATTTTTGTGTCTTCAAGTAAAAATTAGAAATCAATGCTATGAGCAGTAAAGTGCTAAAAAAAATTCTAAAAATAAATAATTCTGATTATGCAAAATCCTATCAGTCTTGTGAATCAAGGACTTATTTGATTTTACATAAGGGGTATTCTAGCTCTAAACATGTAGGCAGAGGTAAATTAAGATAATTATTAAATACATTGCTGTTCTGATTTTGCTTATCTTCATAGTTAAAGGGGTTGTCTCACTACATTGATTCATCTCCCCTCAGTCCTGTTTTCTTGGTTTCATTTTGAATTCAGGGGCGTGTTTACTGGCTTCTACTAGGTTGCAGTAGAAGCCAGGTCTGTAGCTATAGCAACCAGTGCTGGCAGCCTATCATGCGAGATCAAACAGGTCTGTAGCTATAGTGACCTGAGGAGTTGATGCAGCCCATACAAGAAGGGAAATCTAGGAAGAGGTAGGACACTGTTAATGGACATATATTGCAAAGTGACTTGTTTTTGCAAGATCTTTAACATAAAAAGCAGCAATCCTTATAGTGAGACAACTCCTTTAAAGTAATTCTTATCTCCTGCTTGTGTACTCAAGCAGCCCTAGGTTACCAACCTACTCTCTCTTCTCTAGCAGCAGTGATGGGGATGGGAATGTGACTCCCTGCTGTGTCTGATCAGCAGCACAGGAGCTTGTTTATCTTTCTTACTGACAAACCTTAACCCTTTAGAGCTCTGTAGTCTTCTATCCTGCTATTTAGATGTTTAGACCCCTCCATCATCAATGTCCCTCTTACAGGCTCAGCTAGGAATAGCAGAGCTAAAATGTCAATTTCAGTCACTGCTGTAGAACCGCTCACTGCCTGAACAGGAAGTGGGAGCCTGAAGCTGCAGAACCATCCACAGCCTGAACAGGAAGTGGGAGCCTGAAGCTGTAAAACCACCCACAGCTTGAACAGGAAGTGGGAGCCTGAAGCTGTAGAACCGCTCACTGCCTGAACAGGAAGTGGAATCCTGAAGCTGTAGAACCTCCCACAGCCCAAACAGGAAGAGGGAGCCTGAAACTGCAGAACCAGCCACAGCCTGAACAGGAAGTTGGAGCTTGAAGCTGTAGAACAGCTCACAACCTGAACAGGAAGTGGGAGCCTGAAGCTGTTGAAAAGCCCACAGCCTTGACTGGAAGTGGGGGCCTGAAGCTCTAGAACCACCTACAGCCTGAACAGGAAGTGGAGCCTGAAGCTGTAGAACCGTCCACAGCCTTGACTGGAAGTGAGGGCCTGAAGCTCTAGAACCACCTACAGCCTGAACAGGAAGTGGGAGCCTGAAGCTGTAGAACCGCCCACAGCCTTGACAGGAAGTGGGAGCCTTAAACTGGCTGTGAAGAGCAGGCTCTGTGAAACAACTTGATGAGAAAACACCATTAAGGTACAGCATATAGTACACAATTCACTAAGAAGCCCAGAGCAAAGTGATCCATGTGGCAAGTTTATACTGGTCCTTAAAGGGGTTTTCTCACCACAATGATTAGCTGGCCAGCACGTACTTCTAAAACACCCGGCCGCAATACGCCGTGTGAACATACCCTAGAAGATCTGAGGATGCCTTACAAATTATTCTGGTTATCACTGAATAGAGAAGTAAAATATATCTGCTTCTTCTTCTGCTTGTGGAGGGATATCTAAGGAGTCGCTGCTAATTGTTCTGTCACGCTTGTCTCGCTTTTTTTTTTTTTTGCTAAATAAATTAGAAAGCGGTCGGCCAGCATCGCTTCCAGTAATGGATCCGTCACACTCTGCACAGATATAGTCCTGTTCTAAATATACAATAAGATGAAACGGATCAGTTCGACTGTAAGACTGTGTCAATGCAGTAACTTTATACAATTGTTCATATATGAAAGACGGGAGTCTGAGCAGAGGCCGGATTACATAGGGCCCCTGGAGCCGATTCATGTGTGTATTGAGGTCAGTTCTCCTCCTAAACATATTGGGGCACATTTACCAAGGCAGTTGTGGCCGAATTCTGGCCACAAATAATGTCATACATGCTTTACACCACATTTGTGATTTATTTTAGACACTTTCTAGACACTTCTGCGCATTGTCCGAAAAAGGGGTGCGGTTGCAGTAAAAGCGGCGTGGCTTTGTGTGCAAGAAATGCGCCAAAAGTTTGGCGTAGTTAGTGGCATAAACTAAGTGGTGTAAAATTAGACTGGACAGTTCTAGTATATGTATTTTCTGGTGTAAAATGCACCTACAGTGTCTTGCGAAAGTATTCAGGCTTCAAACATAAAGATATAAAAAAAAAATTTTTTGTTGTGTGAAGAATCAACAACAAGTGGGACACATTGTGAAGTGGAACGAAATTTATTGGATATTTTAAACTTTTGTAAAAAATAAAAAACTGAAAAGTTGGGCGTGCAAAATTATTCCGCCCCCTTAAGTTAATATTTTGTAGCGCCACCTTTTTCTGCGATTACAGCTGCAATCGCTTGGGGTATGTCTCTATCAGTTTTGCACATCGAGAGACTGAAATTCTTGCCCATTCTTCCTTGGTAAACAGCTGGAGCTCAGGGAGGTTGGATGGAGAGCGTTTGTGAACAGCTGGAGCTCAGTGAGGTTGGATGGAGAGCGTTTGTGAACAGCTGGAGCTCTGTGAGGTTGGATTGAGAGCGTTTGTTAACATCTGGAGCTCTGAGGTTGGATGGAGAGCGTTTGTGAACAGCTGGAGCTCAGTGAGGTTGGATGGAGAGCGTTTGTGAACAGCTGGAGCTCAGTGAGGTTGGTTGGAGAGCGTGTGTAAACAGCTGGAGCTCAGTGAGGTTGGATGGAGAGCGTTTGTGAACAGCTGGAGCTCAGTGAGGTTGGATGGAGAGCGATTTGTGAACAGCTGGAGCTCAGTGAGGTTGGATGGAGAGGTTTGTGACAGCTGGAGCTCAGTGAGGTTGGATGGAGAGCGTTTGTGAACAGCTGGAGCTCAGGGAGGTTGGATGGAGAGTGTTTGTGAGCAGCTGGAGCTCAGTGAGGTTGGATGGAGAGCGTTTGTGAACAGCTGGAGCTCAGTGAGGTTGGATGGAGAGCGTTTGTGAAAAGATGGAGATCAGTGAGTTGGGCTGGAGAGCGTTTGTGAACAGCTGGAGCTCAGTGAGATTGGATGGAGAGCGTTTGTGAACAGCTGGAGCTCAGGGGTGGATGTTATGCGCTGAACTAATGGTTAGGCATGTTGTAATGACACTTTCTAATGCGCTAACATCAGGTGGTGTTTGGGTGTCGCACCACATCGTATTTAGAACACATGTAGAATGTAGTTGGAAACTGGGATTATTGTCGGAACAGGAGACCTATGTCGGTTGGATGGAGAGCGTTTGTGAACAGTTGGAGCTCAGTGAGGTTGGATGGAGAGCGTTTGGGAACAGCTGGAGCTCAGTGAGGTTGGATGGAGAGCGTTTGGGAACAGCTGGAGCTCAGTGAGGTTGGATGGAGAGCGTTTGTGAACAGCTGGAGCTCAGTGAGGTTGGATGGAGAGCGTTTGTGAACAGCTGGAGCTCAGTGAGGTTGGATGGAGAGTGTTTGTGAACAGCTGGAGCTCAGTGAGGTTGGATGGAGAGCGTTTGTGAACAGCTGGAGCTCAGTGAGGTTGGATGGAGAGCGTTTGTGAGCAGCTGGAGCTCAGTGAGGTTGGATGGAGAGCGTTGGAGCTCAGTGAGGTTGGATGGAGAGATTTTGTGAACAGCTGGAGCTCAGTGAGGTTGGATGGAGAGCGTTTGGGAACAGCTGGAGCTCAGTGAGGTTGGACGGAGAGCGTTTGTGAACAGCTGGAGCTCAGGGAGGTTGGATGTCTAATGCGCTGAACTAATGTGTTAGGCGCATTGTTCGTAAACTCGACACTTTCTAATGCGCCTAACATGAGGGGGAGTTCTGGGGGTGTCGCACCACACTCGTAATATTAGACACATTTATGAATGTGGTTCGGCAAAACTAGGCGCATTACTGCTCGACCAGGCAGACCTATGTCAATGTGGTCGCCTGAGCCTGAGGAGTCGAAGTGGAGTTGGATTTGCTGTTAGGGAAAAAATATCCAATATTTATCAACTTCCACCAGTACAATAATAAAAAGTCATTTCATAAAATTAAATTATTTGAATTTAATAAAAAATATAATCATATAAAATTAATGTAGAATTAAAAATGTAGAATATTCCAAAAATATAAAAATATCTCCTATAAAATGTATTTAAATTTCATAGAATCTAAAACTAATTTTACATTAAATAACCCACTGATGATGATGTGCAGATTTTTTAATTTTTACTACATTAAATTTGAAATGTATTTTTGCTGCTCCCACCCTTTATTCTACATACGGCAAGAGCCAGCACAGCACAGGTATTGCTGGGACCTGTGGTCCTCCAAGCAGGATCAGTCCCATAGTTTCTATTCACTGACATGTTATTCCAATGACTTCTCTTTTTTCCAGCCTGTCTATAGCCTTTATACATGTTAGGGCATTACTAATGCGCCTAAGTTCCTTAATGCACCAAACACACAGGCGAGGGGCGGGGAACTTTACACCATTTATAATCGCACAAAAACCACTTTCATACATTCAGGCGCATTATACACTGAAAACGAGACTCAACAGTTCACTTTGAAGCGTCTTCCTTCATACGTGTCTACCTATGACACAAGTGGTGCATTGTAAGATTGTCTAGTCTAAGTTTACACTCTCTAAGGGCCTGTTCCTACGGCAATGGACAAAGACCGGTCGGTTTATCTTTTTCGGGCGGCCGGGCGGAAAAACCGCCAGTGGGGACTGCTGCACGGGTTTTCCATTGCGCCCCATTGTGCTTGTTTGCGGCCGGTTTTTCAGACGGTCTGCAAAACCGCAAACCGTCTTAAAAACCGGCCGAAAACCCGTGCCGTGGGGACATGCCCTAAGGGTACATTCCCTCAGCTTTTTCTGGTTCTTTTTTTTTTTGAGGTGGATAAGGCGTGTAATCCGCCCCCAAAAAAGTGTCAGCAATGATGGTAAACTGAGAGTAAAACGACTGCTATCGATTGCTATGTAATATCAGACAGCGCTTATTTTACTTTAGTATTTTCAGCACCTACTGTAAGCCCCGACAAAGAATCGACATGTATTGCTGACAATGCTAAAGTATGGGAGGCAGAAAATCTGCCTCGGACATTCAGCGTCAGCGCTTTTTTTGACACTGATACTTTCAGCCATAAAACCCATCGTGTGAACCAAGCCTAAGGCTATGTTCACATGATGTGCTGTAGCGCATACAGTACGTGCTGCAGTACATCGTGTGTTTCGGGAGCTTGCACTAATACGTGCGTACCCCCACGGTGCAGAGGGGCAGCAGCACGCCGGCCCCATTGACATGCATTACTTGTGGCGCGTATTCGCCGCAAGTAATTGACATGTCACTTATCTCCCCGCGCGTCCAATACGAGGTAACATCAGAAGGTAAGTGTGCGGGACCGGAGATAATGGGGACTGGTAAGTTAAAGGGAACATGTCCCATTAAACACACTGTTATAGAGCGGGAGGAGCAGAGAAGATTTTGTGGGACAAGTTTCAGTAGAACTTGGAGTTTATTCATCAAACTTACTGCTCACTTAGGGATAAAGAGTCCAGTGGGTGGTGTCATTGATAGGCTTCCTGGTATGAGTGCACATACATAAATAGCTGTCATCCACTGAAAAGACCGCCCACTGAACTCCTTAAAGGGGTTATATCATTACATTAAATGGTCTTCAGAATAAGGGGACAGTGAAAACAAGCAACTTTGCAATTAGATGACATTTGCAAAGCTGTGTTGTTTTCACTGTCTCCCTTATCTTCATTTTCTGTAAACACAGTTCCCCCAGTGCCGGTCGGATTCCACCTCCTTTCATTTCATTGTCGGACTGCTCTACTAAATTACATTCTGTCTGGTCCCCGGTCGTATTCACAGGAGCGCGCATTCCTGCCTCTCTCACTTAGAATAAGGGGCCAGAAACATTTCACTCTGCACAGCAAGCAGCTGCACAGTAACACTGCAGCTGCTTCGAGAATCCGAAAACAGCAGAATTGTGCCTCGGTGCCCAAGCTGCTTCGTGTAAACATAGAAAGGAGACAGATCTGTGCTGCTCTGTATGAGTTCATAGAAGACTGGATTCAACTGTAACAAACCACCCAGCTGTGAGAGGAGAAGAGATCAGTGCTCTGAGTTCATATAAGACTGTCTAGACTGAATGCAGGGCTGTGCTATATAAACAAACAGCTCTTACAAGATACACTAAGAATGCATAGGGAGAGCAACGACACAGTGACATGTGGGCTCAGACAGAGTGGGGGGGACACTGACTCGGGAGCGAGCATGAACAGTGAAGGAGGGATGATGTCATCCCCCTTTCAGTTAAGAAACACCCAGCTGTGAGGGGAAGAAACGCCCCTGGATTTGAAGAGCTGAGAAACTGAAAATACAATGAAACACGTGAACTGATGAAGCGATAAATCCCCTTTAACTCAGAATAAGCAGTAAGTTCAATGAATAAACGCCAAGTTCTACTGGATCTTTCCCCACAGAACAATATATCAATTTACTCAGCTCCTCCTGCTCTGCAAATGGGGCCCGCAGATCAGATAGCAGGTTCAATGTGACAGGTTCCGTTTAAGCCCTGCAGAACAGTTAAAAACTTGTAACCTTCAACTAAGGGTTAGGGTTATGGTTGGTTTTTTTGGGGTGATCCTTGCTAAACATCGGCTCTGGTTGAACCAGACTACAGGGCTCAGATTCGGGTCCATTTATGCATTGACCCAAATCTGAAGTGCAGCACTAGATGTATGTTATATGTGGTTATTAGGTAGTAATTACAGGTTTATTAGAAAAGAAAAAACACAAGCAAAGATGATATCCTGCACATACATACTGCAAGATGCCTCGAGAGCTTTTGCATAAAGAACAGAAAGTCAGTGGAGGAATCTGCTTGTCTAGAAGGAATGCTCAAGGTATCTGGAAATTCAACACACATTGCTGTAGGAGCTCAGCAGAATGTTTTCCTTCAAATGCATTTTGTGAAGACGGAAGAGGAACTAACTGTATTTAGAAGGGTTGTAGGAGAGTAGAAAAACACAGCTGCTTTTTTCGTGTAACAGCACCACTCTGGTCCATGGGCTATGGCTGGAATTGCAATGAAGCCAAGAGCATGATCCTTAGGTGCGTTACCAGACACCTCCTATAGAGATTAATGGCACTTTTTTTGGGACATTGCCTAATGAGTGTGGTTTCAACATACAATGTCCCAAACATTTCCGATTTGCACAGTATCTTTAATGTTATGAACATTTTACATAAAACATCTGTATTACTGATATGTATGCACTGTTTGGTGATCTAGTAGCGCCTGTCTACAGTACAGTGTGATACTACATGTCCTGTACTGCTCTTACATGTATTACTGAGGTGTATGCAGTCATTGACTGTCTATAGTGCCTCTCTACAATACAGTGCAGTACTACATGTCCTGTACTGCTCTTACATGTATTAGTGCGGTGCATGCAGTAATTGGTGATCTATTAGCGCCTCTCTACAGTACGGTACTACATGTCCTGTACTGCTCTTACATGGCTTAGTGAGGTGCTGCATGATTGGTGGTCTATAGCCCCTCTAATACAGTGCGGTACTACATGTCCTGTACTGCTCTTACATGTATTACTGAGGTGCATGCAGTGATTGGCGGTCTATAGTGCCTCTCTACAATACAGTGCGGTACAACATGTCTTGTACTGCTCTTGCATGTATTAGTGAGGTGCATGCAGTGATTAGCGGTTTATAGTGCCTCTCTACAATACAGTGCAGTACTACATGTCCTATACTGCTCTTACATGTATTACTGAGGTGCATGCAGTGATTGGCGGTCTATAGCGCCTCTCTACAGTACAGTGTGGTACTACATGTCCTGTACTGCTCTTACATGTATTAGTGAGGGGCATGCAGTGATTGGTGGTCTATAGCGCCTCTCTACAATACAGTGCGGTACAACATGTCCTGTACTGCTCTTGCATGTATTACTGAGGTGTATGCAGTCATTGGCGGTCTATAGCACCTCTCTACAATACAGTGCGGTACAACATGTCCTGTACTGCTCTTACATGTATTAGTGAGGTGCATGCAGTGATTGGCGGTCTATAGCACCTCTCTACAGTACAGTGTGGTACTACATGTCCTGTACTGCTCTTACATGTATTAGTGAGTTGCATGCAGTGTTTGGTGGTCTAATAGCACCTCTCTACAGTACAGTGCGGTAATACATGTCTTTTACTGCTCTTACACGTATTAGTGAGGTGCATGCAGTGATTGGTGGTCTATAGCATGTCTCTACAGTACAGTGCGGTACTAAATGTCCTGTACTGCTCTTACATGTATTAGTGAGGTGCATGCATTGATTGGTGGTCTATAGCATGTCTCTACAGTACAGTGCGGTACTAAATGTCCTGTACTGCTCTTACATGTATTAGTGAGGTGCATGCAGTGATTGGTGGTCTATAGCTCCTCTCTACAGTACAGTGCGGTGCTACATGTCCTGTACTGCTCTTACATGTATTAGTGAGTTGCATGCAGTGTTTGTTGGTCTAATAGCGCCTCTCTACAGTACAGTGTGGTACTACAAGTCCTGTACTGCTCTTACATGTGCCAGAATGAGTGCCTCTTTCGGACACCAGATAAGGGTGGCCATATTTTTTTGGGGTACATTGTCCCAGTGGTACATGACACAAAGAAGCTCCTGTGTTCAAATTAGAAAGTGGCTTCTAGTACTAGTAGCTCTTTCTGATGTTATATGGAAAGAAGCGCTTTATCTGGATTAGTACTTGCTTCATTTTTTTTAATCTCAATGTTGTATTATGTTAGAGACATTTTGTGGTTCGCAAACCAATTATCAGTTTTCCATAAAGTTATGGTTTCATCGTACAATGGTCACCCTTGTACAATGCATGTTGAGGGACCACAGTATAGCGGTGTTATTTATACTGCTAATTATTGCTACTTATGCTATTGTTTTAGTTTCATATCATGTCATGGGGGCCCATCTCATTTCGCTAGGGCCCTATTAATTCAAGTTTTGCCCCTGTAGAAAGCTACAATGTCAACTGTGATGATCAATGAATAGAGTGGGTCTCAACTGGTCCACAGAAGAGCAGAAGAAACCCCTGGTGGGCTTTTAGTAATGGTAGATACCTGGGTATGGCAGATCTGGCACTGCTTTTCAGGGAGAAACGCAGAAAAAAATAGGCAGAAAGTAAGAATCATGTACAATAGCTGTAGGGTGGGCCCAAAGTCAACTCCAATGGTGACCTCCAAAAATCAACCTTACCGATGGGCCCCAGGAATCAACGCCACTGGTGATCCCTATAAATCAACTCCACTGTTGGGCCCCAAATATTAACTCCACTGTTGATCCTTAAAAATAAACACCACTGGTGATCCCTAAAAATCAACTCCACTGTTGGGCCCCAAAAATTAACTCCACTGGTGATCCCTAAAAATCAATTCCACTGGTGGGCCACAAGAATCAACTCCATTGGAGGGCTCCAAGAATCAGCTCCACTGGTGGGACCCAAGAATCAACTCCACTGGAGGGCCCCAAGAATCAAATCCATTGGAGAGCCCCAAGACTCAACTCCACTGATGACCCAAGTCTGACCATAGTCTTCCTACATTGGTTCTGTAATGGAAACAAGCATGAATATTGGGACATAAAACAGTTGATATAGGGGGCTCCCATACTCCAATTTGAGGGGACTGGAATTCACTAAGATAGATGTCTTTTCATATAGGCTCATAGCGCTTAAAATTTCCCTTGTGTTATACGACTCTTTTCCAATTCTAAAATAAGTCTTCTTGCAGCTGCATCTCAGAGAAAATGGCACACAGCGGGCACACACAACTTTTACTTAGTCTGATTTCCATTGTGTTTTACAGGAGATAAAAAGCAGCGTAGGAAGCGATGAACTGGAATGAATAAAATATGTGCACATTCAGCGTATTCCGATGATATCATTAATATTTAAGCCCCTTTCTTTCATTCATACACATTCAGCTGAATCCTGTTGTATCACTTCATATAAAAAGAATAGAAGATAAACCCGCTCTGGAGCTTTCATGTTAGGAAAAACTACCTACATCCAATTTTATACTCTATGGCCACCATGAAATCACTATTGTACTGCTCCAATGCATCTGAAAAACAAAAATGAAGCAACTTTGCGAATGGTTTAAATTAAAAATATTCTACCGTTCAGTGTATTCAGCTCCTATACAGGCCAAATGTATTGTAGTATAAAGTAGAGGACAGATGGGAAAGTGCGTGAATGCAGGGTTAGACTATGCTGGGCTTATTCCTAGTTTGTTACCATGAAGAAACATAGGTCTGAATAGAAGTATGACATAGGAAGATTGGTCTGCATAAGCAAACCTCCCAACTGTCCCTATTTTGGAGGGACAGTCCCTATTTTTGACCCTTGTCCCCCTGTCCCTCTTTTCTCTATAAATGTCCCTCTTTTTTATTTAAAAAACAGATTTGCGTCAATAAACTGAGTATCTTGCTTTAAAAAGTATCTGATTGCTTCCTCGCTGTATATTACATAACAACTTACTTAATATTTTATCATCGGATACAAAGCAATCCTGAAAATGTCTCCCTTTTTGCCCATCTAAAAAGTTGGCATGTATGTGTGGGGGCGTGGTTAGAGGCATGTCTTTGTGTGATGTCATGTTTTGGGTGTGGTTAGAGGCGTGGCCTGATGTGTCCCCCTTTGGACTCTCTAAAAGTTGGGATGTCTGCATAGGGGCTGTATACACAGAACAATTGGATATTTGTACTAAAGAAATTGTTCAGTTAAGTATTAAAACATGAAACTTATAATGACTTTGCTAATTCTTCATTCATCTTCTTGTGATGTTTTCTGTGCTATTTTGTGTTTTCCTGTGGTGTATGTAGCCTCCCTTCTATACCGTTGAGCAGCAGCACTTCCTGTATGAATGCTGTTTTACTTTGCCCTATAAAACTACAAGTCCAAGGATCCTTTGCTGTGCTTTCTATCTTCTTTCTTCCCAATCTCTGCCTCAGAACAGAACGGGTCCAAGATGGGGAAACCTCTGGTGGGTCTCTGAGTATGTTGGGCCCTTGGGGAATGTAGGCCAGAAAAAATAGCAGACCTGGGGTTGCTTTTCAGAGAGAAAGAGAAAGTGTGGCAGAAAGCAAGAGTCTTGTGTAATATGTACAGTCATGTATAGTAGCTGTAGAATGGGCCCAAGAATCAGCTCCACTGGTGGACCCCAAAAATCAGCTCCACTGGTGGGCCCCAAGAATCAGCTCCACTGGTGGGCCCCAAGAATAAACTGCATAGGTGGGCTCCAAAAATCAACTCTGCTGGTGGGCCCCAAGAATCAACTGCACTAGTGGGCCCCAAGAATCAACTGCACTGGTGGGCCCCAAGAATCAACCCCACTGGTGGCCCTAAGAATCAACTGCACTGGTGGGCCCCAAGAATCAGCTCCACCGGTGGGCCCCAAGAATAAACTGCATAGGTGGGCTCCAAGAATCAACTCTGCTGGTGGGCCCCAAGAATCAACTTCACTGGGGGCCCCAAGAATCAACTGCACAGGTGGGCCCCAAGAATCAACTCCACTGGTGGCCCCAAGAATCAACTCCACAGGTGGCCCCAAGAAACAACTCCACGGGTGGGCCCAAGAATCAACTTCACTGGTGGGCCCCAAGAATCAACTACACTGGTGGGCCTAGATCAATCCACTGTGGGCCCAAGAATCAACTCCACTGTGGGCCCCAAGAATCAACTCCACTGGTGGGCCCCAAGAATCAACTCCACTGGTGGGCCCCAAGAATCTACTCCACTGGTGGGCCCCAAGAATCAACTGCACTGGTGGACCCCAAAATCAACTTCACTGGTGGGCCCCAAGAATCAACTTCACTGGTGGGCCCCAAGAATTAACTGCACTGGTGAGCTCCAAGAATCAACTCCACTGGTGGACCTCAAAAATCATCTCCGCTGGTGGGCCCCACTTCATTCCGTGGCGGACCCCAAGAATCAACTCACGGTGACTTGTCCAGAGATTGTCACCTGATGCATTGTAGCAAACTCTCAGTTGTGAGCAATAGTAATAGATCAAGTTGAGTCATTACTTAGTGGAAACAAAAATATTTCCATTTACTCCATTCAGAGATCATTCAGAGTTGGAACAGAACGAGATCATGGAGTTGGATGACTTTTCTTTTTCACACCACAATGATTAACTTTCAACATGTAGGGAACGGTAAATCAAGACTTTTTCCAAATGCATTGCTTTTTTGAAAATTACCCTGGTCAGAAGATAAGAGACACAAGTGTCTCTAGGTTATCATCCATATCTCCCTGATTTGACAGAGAGCAGAGAATGATGTCACCATAGTTGGATACAGCAGAGTCTTGATCTGTAACAAGATTAGCTTATTTACCTTATAAGCACTTGTTTTCATCCCCTTGGAGCTCTGCAGCTTTGATTGCTACAGGTTAAATCTCCTGCACTCATGTCACTGTAATGTTTAGCTAGTTTTAGAGGAGATAAATATGTTAATCACTGTTGTGGAACTACCCACAGCCTGGCCAGGCAGTGTGAGTCTGAAGATGCCTGTGGCTCTGTGAAACAGCATGGTGAGAAAACCCCTTAAAGTGGTTGTCTCGCTACATTGATTCATCTCACCTGAGTCCTGTTTTCTTGGTTTCACTTTGAATTCAGGGGCATGTTTACTGGCTTCTACAAGGCTGCATTAGAAGCCAGGTCTGTAGCTATAGCAACCAGCGCTGGCAGCCTATCAGGAGAGATTGTACAGGTCTGTAGCTATATTGACCTGAGGAGTTGATGCAGCCCATACAAGAGGGGATATCTAGGAATAGGTATGACACTGTTGATGGACACATATTGCAAAGTGACTTGTTTTTGCAAGATCTTTAACATAAAAAGCAATCCTTGTAGTGAGACAACCCCTTTAAGGATCACAGCAGCTGTCTGGAAAAAGAGTATAGTTATCGTTTTAGAAACAGCGCCACTCTTGTCGCCTGGTTGTGTTTGGTTTTACAGTTTCCAACCCATTAGCAGCTCCTTCTATGTTATTTTCTTTCTCTGTCTCTACCAAGTCATCGCATCAGGGAAGCCATGATCTCCATATGATGCAGTAGATTATGCTAAGCTTTGTGGGTGGCAGATATGGCAGTCACATCCTTTTCAATGTCTCTGTTGTAACGTAACATTGATCTCGTAGCCGGTGCTAGTCCCACCATCACAGGATATTCCTAATCCTATAGAAGAGACGGTTTGTGCCTCATCTGGTGGAGGCTTTTTTTTCTACTGGATTTCACATTGTCATCACACTTCTTCATAAAGACTCGCTGTGGATTCCGGAAGACTTTGATCCCCACAGATGGAAATACAATAGTGGACTTATCAAAATCAGAGACGTCACATGTAGAGCTCTGAAAGCCTCTATAGAGCGCTATAGATAAGCTATCAGTGGCGGTATTATGGAGCAAGGACTTAAGCTGAAATGGACATGAAATAATTGTATGGATGTTGTCGGTGAACGTTATGGCTTGTATACTACAATAGGGTATTCTGTTACACATTGAAGTATCTGAGCTCTCGCTTTGTTTCTTTTCCTCTTTTTTTCTCTCTTTTATCTGTTCTTTCTTCTCCAGAAAAGGAACTTTGGATCCCAGAGCAAAATCTGTAAAGTAAGGAAATCAATGGAGCGTAGCAGTAGGTATAGGGGAGGGGAGTATGACAGGGGGAGTAGTTAGAGGTAGGTAATGTGGTAGGCAAGGGTTAAAGGTTTTGTCTCACTACAAAGCTTAGCATAATCTACTGCATCATATGGAGATCATGGCTTCCCTGATGTGATGACTTGGTAGAGACAGAGAAAGAAAATAACATAAAAGGAGCTGCTAATGGGTTGGAAACTGTAAAACCAAACACAACCAGACGACAAGAGTGGCGCTGTTTTAAAATAACTATACTCTTTTTCCAGACAGCTGCTGTGATCCTTAAAGGGGTTGTCTCACTACAAGGATTGCTTTTTATGTTAAAGATCTGGCAAAAGCAAGTCACTTTGCAAAATGTGTCCATTAACAGTGTCCTACCTACTCATAGATATCCCCTCTTGTATGGGCTGCATCAGCTCCTGTGGTCACTATAGCTACAGACCTGTTCAATCTCTCCTGATAGGCTTTCAGCACTGGTTGCTATAGCTACAGACCTGTTCAATCTCTCCTGATAGGCTGCCAGCACTGGTTGCTATAGCTACAGACCTGTTCAATCTCTCCCGATAGGCTGTCAGCACTGGTTGCTATAGCTACAGACCTGTTCCATCTCTCCTGATAGGCTGCTAGCACTGATTGCTATAGCTACAGACCTGTTCAATCTCTCCTGATAGGCTGTCAGCACTGGTTGCTATAGCTACAGACCTGTTCAATCTCTCCTGATAGGCTGCCAGCACTGGTTGCTATAGCTACAGACCTGTTCAATCTCTCCAGATAGGCTGCCAGCACTGGTTGCTATAGCTACAGACCTGTTCAATCTCTCCTGATAGGCTGCCAGCACTGGTTGCTATAGCTACAGACCTGTTCAATCTCTCCTGATAGGCAGCCTAGTAGAAGCCAGTAAACACGCCCCTGAATTCAAAGTGAAACCAAGAAAACAGGACTGAGGTAAGATGAATCAATGTAGTGAGACAACCCCTTCAAGTTTTAAAAGCAGAGTCTTGGGGCGACATGTCCCAATACACAAGCGCCGGTTTTTGGGTCTATTTTTGGTCTATTTTTTTTGGTCTACTCTTGACACCATATTCTCGATATAAATGAACTGTTGTACACCAAAACTAGGCACATTTTACGCTGAGCACGACACATTGTAATGCGCCAAAAAAAGCACATTACATATAGCAGCAATGATAAGCTTTGCGCCTCCATAACGTAATGTGCCTATTGAGGCGTATTACATACACTGGTAATGATACATTATGCGCCTCCGTTACACAATGCACCTCGATAGGCGCATTACATACACTACCAATAATACGCTATGCGCCGCGATTTGCGCAATGCGACTTTTTCGGCGGAAAGCGCCTTTTTAGGCGCATTCAGTTTACTATGCAGGCTATACCAGACACCTGATTTTTGAAAGGGTCGTACTTTTAGGCGCAATTTACACTGATTAAATGCACCTAAAAATTGCCGCGGCAAGGACAGTTTTCTGACATGTTGCACTTGGTGTTTAAAGGGGTTTTCCAAGACTTTCGAAAAACATCCCTACCACCTACCCTGGTCCTTCGCTTATGGTGTCACGTTCATGGATCACATGATACTGCACCCAATCTGCATGTACATCATGTGACCACAGAGGTCAGTGATTGGCTGCGGCATCATGTGATCCATGAACGTGATGTCATCAGTGACGGACCAGCAGTGGAACATGGGAGCTCTGGCAGCACTGGATCTGGGGTGATGGGAGAGGTTTTTTTTAAGTCTTGGAAAACCCCTTTAAGTGTAAGGTTAGGTCTATACGGCATTGGAGAAAAAACTCCCTGAAAACCAAATCCTACAAACGTTCATAAAACTGAGTTTTTTGTCCATTGCCTGACAAAAGTCGCTGAAAAAATGACAGTTTTTGGGTGCGTTTTGCGTTTTTTGCCGCATTTTTTGGCGCGTTTTTTGCAGAAATGTACAGCATTATAATTGCTGTGGATTTCTGCAAAAAACGCACCAAAAAACATCCGGCGCTTTACATAGACTCCAATAGTTATGCTCTGCTCTGTCGTTTTTTGCAACACGTTTCAAAAAAATTACCATCAGCAAAAATGTGCAGAAAAAAAAAGTTCTGTGGAGAATGCAGAACGTTTTTATTATTAAAGTCTATGGGAGCTGTTTTCAGTAGTTTTTTCAGCAGTTTTAGAAAATGAAAAAAGTTGAAAAAACTACTGAAAATGTGTTCAGTGGAGACAAAGTCTTAGGGTCTTGGGGCGTAAAGGGGTTTTATAAGACAGTTACTAACCTCCCTACCACCTTCTACTTTGCTAAAGTAGAACATTACCCCATACTTACCTCTCCCATCACCACTGCACCAGCAATGCCAGAGCTCCAGTGTTCCTTCCCCTTGTCCCTCACTGATGATGTCACGTTCATGGATCACATGATGCTGCAGCCATGTACAGAATGTGACCACAGAGGTCAATGATTGACTGCGGCATCTTGTCGACCATGAACGTGACATCATCAGTGAGGGACTAGGGGAGAAACTCTTTAGCTCTGGCAGCACTGGAACGGTGGTGATGGGAGAGGTAAGTAGGGGGAAATTTTCTATTTTAGCACAGTGAGAGGTGGTAAAGAGATTTTTTTAAAAGTCTTGGAAAACCTCTTTAAATAGGAAGAAGCAGGAGGTTCAGGCCTCATTCCAATGTGATCTGGAGGTGAAGACAGTGGAAAAAGTTCCTGCTTGTCTGGCTTATTTATCCTTTATTTTAGTTCAAGGGGTTGGAGAGTGTAAGTTGATGAGTCACAGCAATGGGAAGATGAAGGGTCCTTCACTGCAGGTGAAAAAAAGCTGTAGAGATGGAGTTGAGTTAAATGGGTCTTTGAACTCAGATTGTGATGTGGTTATTGAGGTCTGGGTAAAGGGACTCAGCTCCTTGGTCAGTTCCCATTGGGTAAGATCCCCAGGAAGGGTGGTGACTCTGCGCCATGACAGGGCCTCTGGTTAGGTGCTCCATGGCAGACGGTGCGGCCAAAGCAAATAAAGTAGGAAGGTTGGAATACAGAATAGGTGTCAGAATACGTTTGTCTGGGCAGCCTTCCATTTGTTTTGTGCAATGCCCTGTGAGGGTTAATAGGTCTGACCTGGGACCACACCCTGGGAGAGGCGCTGCTCTTGAGCTCCGGCCAATCATAGGGCTTGGACCAATCAGTCGCTGGGGCGCTGTCCGGGCAGACCTTTTAAACCTCCTTGGTTCCTTCAGGCCTTGCCTATCAAAGGTGTTCCCCTTAGTGTTTCCGTGCGATTCTTGTCTATTGTTGTCCTCCTGAATTTCTGACCTCGGCTCGTTTCTTGACCTCGCTCGTGACCACCGATTTTGTACTGCGCTTCTGATCATCTTTGGACCCCGGCTTGTTTCTGACCATTCGTCTGTCTCACGTTTCTTGGCTTTGACGTTCCCGCACCGTTACCGACCCGGACTGATTGACTCCGTTTTCCCCTGACGGCCCTGCACTTAGCAGCGTAGGGTCTGTCGCCCAGCTGGGGTCTGCCTTCTAGGGCAGCACGCCAAGTAGGCAGGGACAGTGGGCTGGGTGGCAGTCAGGGCCCACTGCACCTCCTCTGACGTGACAATAGGCTTTAAAGGGCTCCTCATCGGATGGCATGGGTTATCGAGTCCCTGTTGATTTGTAAATGTTTGAATTGTTTAATTATTTATATTTGGGAATAAAATTGTCCACTGTGGCCTTTCCACCATAATACGGTGTTGTGTGTTTTTAGGGTGGGGATGAACCTTGGTGGTTGAGTTTTATCACTATATCTGCTATCTGCATGCCCAACAATCATATGCCAGTTATAGTACTGGTCTTCTCCTCTTGGGCATAGGGACTTTTGGGCCCCCCTGAGACTCCAGGGCTCATGTCCACCTCTGCACCTCTATGGTCATGCCTCAGCTCTTTTCTCTTTCCCCTCTATCTCGTTTTCGTTACTTCTTCCTCTATGTTATATCTATGACCTGGTATAGCTTTCTCTTTATGGGTTTTTGCTTCTCCTTCTTTCGCGCTGTCGGGATTGTTCTGTCTTTCTATCTATATCAGTCTTGCCAATCCTCCCGTTTCTTCCAGGAGACTCCCATGAACTGGGAAACAAAATGGGTGGGGTTTGTGCAACCCCCACCCCCAAAATGGGCAATTTTTAAGCTCTGATTGGTTGCTATGGGCAGCACAGTCTTAGGCTAAGTTCACACGGCTAATTGCAGGGTGTAAAGTACGCCCAATCGGCACGTACTCCCGCGATGCGGGGGGGCCATGGACGGTCATCACTCGCGGAGCGCATGCGCCATGGATAAGTGACATGTCACTTATCTTCCCGCGCGACTTCTTGTACGCCCGGGGAGAGGAGGCGTAATCCATAATTCTCTATGAGAATTGTGGATTACCGTAATGTTTGGGGCGCATTTCGCTCGTATTTGAGCGCAGTACGCCGCAGAATACGCGGCAAAATGCACCCAATTTAAGCCGTGTGAACATAGCCTTACAGTTTTGATAAACGGGGCCCAATGTGTTCCTGTTCTGTAATTGTCTATACAAACACCAGGTCATCTCAGGAGTTTATCCTTGTCCCAGATTATCACGTATTCCAGACACTGATAAGCTTCGCATTTTCTGAAGTACACAACGTCCCAGAAAGGAAGTGCAGCCGAGGGATCCGATGTTCCACTTTCCCCACCACTATTTCACTCTGTTACAAGATAAAATTAACTACAAGAGTCCATAAATAGTAAATTATTTTAGTCTGTCTCTAGCACTGAACCGATTGATAACCGTAATCCTTACCCTAAATTATAGTTAGGAATAGGGTTAGGGTGTTTAGATTTCTTTTAAACTAAAGGGGTGTTCTCACTTTGATTTCACATCACTGGAATATACCATTACGTTTTGATAGCTACGGGTTATACCTATGGGACCCACATCTATTTATGGGAAAAAGTCCCCCAAAACGTTTGTCTCTGAACCGAGAGTCGGTGGTGCTTGCACACGACTCTCCATTCTGTTCAATACTGGGGAGTGGAATGTTCTGTTGCACTTAGAACCTCCATAGGACAGAATGGAGACTTGTATACAAGCACGACAGGTTCTTCATTGTGAGCCAAAACTTTAAGGGGTCCATTCCCAAAATAGGTGCGGGTCCCAGAGGTGGAATCTCCACCCATCATACTTTCATGGCATATTTTAGAGATGTCAGAAGACTCCTCTAACTTACCTCATTGCAGTGCATTTGGGTCTGGTGGCGCTGTCACTCCAACATCACTTCTGTTCCCACGGGCCATGTAGCTGTGACGTGAGGCCAAGACATGTTGTCGAGCAACAGCTCCACCAGGCCTGGGGAGTGCCGGGGGAAGGTAAGTTATCTCTAAAAAGACCTAAAAATCCTTACCCCAATGTAGGGTTACAGTTAGGGGATGTTCACACAACATTTTTTAGATGCCTGCTTGGATCCGTATTTAAGCCCCAAAACGGACCCAAACACGCATCTAACAATGAGTAGTGTGATTTACATTAGTTTCAATGTAAAACACGCATCAGACGATACGAGTTTTACTTGCGTCTTTCTGATGTGTTTTTTGGATCTGTTCAAAGAATTGTCATGTCAATTCTAGACCCGTTTGACGCAGCAGAAACCATATTTAAGACTATAGGGTGAATTTATCCTGCACAGAAAACGCATCCAAACATGCACCAAACTTTGTGTGCGTGTTTGGATGCATTTTACATAGAGCTTCTCAAACCATTTTTCGTATTGAAAAACACTGTGTGAACATACCCTTATAGTTAGAGACAATTTTTGGGCGATTTAGCCAACGTTTAATTTGGGCCAAACCACAGTGAAGCGTTCAGATTTGGGTCACCTTTGACCGGAGTGCAACACTAAAACTGACCTCTTTAAGACAATTCATACTTGACAATAAACTGATCACATAATGCCCCAGTGCTGTAGTCTGTGGGAAACCTGGAAGTACGTGGTAAAGTTCCCTGCAGTGTCTCCACAGGGACAATCAAGAATTACACTGTGTTCAGTGAAATGAATGTATTGTCTGTATCATGCAGAACAGGACAGGTCCTCCAGAAAGAGAGACACTCTTTGCAACTGCTCATCCCCCCGGATATGAGATAAGGATCCTGAACAGGGGATTCCATCTATTAACTCAGAATTCTCAAACAGTATAGTAATAGAAATATAAATTTTCTTAATTAGACAACAGACAATTTCTTAATTAAACAATGGAGAGATAGATAGATAGATAGATAGATAGATATGAGATAGATAGATAGATAGATAGATAGAAAAATAGGTAGACTGACAGACAGACAGACAGACAGATAGAGATAGATATAGGTAGATACTGTAGATAGATAGATAGATAGATAGATAGATAGATAGATAGATATAGGATAGATAGATAGATAGATAGATATGAGATAGATATGGGATAGGTAGATAGATATGAGATAGAAAGATAGATAGATAGATATGGGATAGATAGATAGATATGGGATAGATAGATAGATATAGGATAGATAGATAGATAGATAGATATGGGATAGATAGATAGATAGATAGATAGATAGATATGGGATAGATATATAGATATGGGATAGATAGATAGATAGATAGATAGATAGATAGATAGATAGAAAAAAATAGAAAAATCCACAGCACTCTATCAAAATTCTGAAGAAAGTCTCATGTTATAGTGACCCATGTTCTTGCCTGCATATGGGTGAATAAAAGACAAGACTTTCTTCATACCTTTGACAGAATGCTGTGGATTTTTACATTTTTGTTATTGTGGTTATGGTCGGGACTGATTCGCTGGCAATGGATAGAGTAAGACAGGTAGATAAATAAGACAGATAGATAGATAGATACATAGATACATAGATACATAGATACATAGATACATAGATACATAGACAGATCGATGAATAGACAGAAAGATAGATAGATAGATAGATAGATAGATAGATAGATAGATAGATAGATAGATAGATAGACCAACACAGCAGCACTAGCTGGAATATTCCAAGGGTAACGGTACAAAAAGGAGTGGGTGTCAGCAGATAAAGCCCATGGGTATAGAGTTGAAATCAACTAGAAAAAAATCCAATGACTGCAGTTATTATATGTTTTTCTAGATAGAAAGATAAGAGATAAATAGATGGAAAGATAAATTAGTAAATAGATAGATGGAGCGACAGATGGATGGATAGATAGATAAATAAATAAGAGAAGACAGATAAATAAGTGTTAGCTATCACAAAGATAGATACATGTTTACATAGGAAATGGTTATATGATAGATATAGTAGACATATAGATAGTTAGTAACCAAAATAAACAACAAGAGGAATGTATGCCATATGAATACAGTATAGTTATTGTTTTCGTCTCTTGTTGTTTTAAACATTTATTATTATATGTTTGTATTTTTCTTTAATAATACAATTTTGTTAGTATTTTTCAGATGGCATATAGTCCTCTTTTTGTTGATTTTAGTTATTACTGTATTTTTAGGAGTGATATTTTGCCCCCCTTTTTGATATTTAGTACTTATTTGGAGGTATAGTGTGCCTGCACGGATATACCTGACCATTGAATGATTTTGGAGCTCTTTGGTTTCATATAGATAGGTAGATAAACTAAAGAAAATCTGCAGCACTCACAATCAATAAGGAAAACCAACAGTGCTTTATTGCATGTCCAATGGCGAAGTTTCGGCTCAGAATGAGCCTTTCTCAAGCGGGCCGAAATGTCGCCATTGGACATGCAATAAAGCACTGTTGGTTTTCCTTATTGATTGTGAGTGCTGCAGATTTTCTTTAACTTTAATACTAGACCTTGACGGGGTCTTTTTCTGCTTGCACCCATCCTCTTTTTGTATTTTGGAGGTGCTGCCATTTCCTTATAGAGATAGGTAGGTAGGTAGGTAGATAGATAGATAGATAGATAGATAGATAGATATTAGATCGATAGACAGATAGATAGATAGATAGATAGATATTAGATAGATAGATAGATATTAGATAGATAGATAGATAGATAGATAGATAGATAGATAGATAGATAGATAGATAGATAGATAGATAGATAGATACCCCTGAGGAAGCGTGGATTTACCACGCGAAACGCGTTGGGTTGAAGGAATTATTAAATTTTCCAATGTCCTTATGACATGGATTTTTATGTCTCCTTTTAATAAATTTTAATATGTAACATTTTTTACCTTTGGCACCCATTGTATACGAGCGCCGCGATCCTAATTTTTTCCTGTACCTATACACTAACCACGAGAGGGATTTCCACGTGGGATTCCAGGACGCTTGGCTGCCGCATTGTGATAGCTCCACGCGGAGCTCCCATATTCTTACGAGAGTTGTGCCTCAGATCATAGAGCACAACTCCCAGAGGTGAGCGGATTTAAATATCCATATACACTCATTGTTATAACATATTTCACTTTTGTGAGCCTTTCCTTTTCTCCTTTTCTTTTATATATATAGTATATATATAGATATAATATATATAATATATAATATTATATAATATATATATATTATATATATATATATAATAGATAGATAGATAGATAGATATGAGATAGATAGAAAGATAGATATGAGATAGATAGAAATGAGATAGATAGATATGAGATAGATAGATATGATAGATAGATAGATAGATAGATAGATAGATATAGATAGATAGATAGATATGAGATAGATATGAGATAGATAGAAGATAGATATGAGATAGATAGATAGATATAAAATAGATAGATAGATAGATAGAATAGATAGATAAAATAGATAGAAAATGAGACAGATAGATATGAGATAGATAGATAGATAGATAGATAGATAGATATGAGATAGTTTAGATATGGGATACATAGACAGAAGAAAAGATAGATTAATATGAGATAGATAGATATGGGATAGATGGATAGATAGATAGATAGAAGATAGATAGATAGATAGATAGATAGATATAGATAGAGATAAAATAAATAGATAGATATAAGATAGATAGATACGGGATACATAGACAGATAGAAAGATAGGTATGAGACAGATAGATAGATAGATAGATAGATATGGGATAGATAAATAGATAGATAGATATGGGATACATAGACAGACAGATAGATATATAGATATGAGATAGATAGATATGAGATAGATAGATAGATAGATAGATAGATAGATAGATAGATAGATAGATAGATATGAGATAGATAGATAGATAGATATGAGATAGATAGATATATATGAGATAGATAGATATGAGATAGATAAATAAGAGAGAGATATGGGATAGATAGATAGATAGATAGATAGATAGATAGATAGATAGATAGATAAAGGCATGGATAGACAGACAGATAGATAGATAGATATGAGATAGATAGATATGAGACAGATAAATAGATAGATAGATATGAGATAGATAGATAGATAGATAGATAGATAGATAGATAGATAGATAGATATGAGATAGATAAATAGATAGATATAAGATAGATAGATAGATACGGGATACATAGACAGATAGAAAGATAGGTATGAGACAGATAGATAGATAGATAGATAGATAGATAGATATGAGACAGATAGATAGATATAGGATAGATCGATAGATAGGGAACAGACAGACAGACAGACAGAAAGATAGATAGATAGATAGATAGATAGATATGAGTTAGCTGTCACAAAAATAGATACATATACTGTATACCTAGCATATAGTTATATGATAGATACTGTAGACATATAGATAGATAGGTAGAAAGATAAATAGATGGAGAGATAGATAATCAGCAGCCCCTGCATTATTTCAAGCAAGCAGTGGTGCAAATACACAAGCCTTCAGCCGCATGTAACCTCAACAGCACCCGTCCATGGCTACCAGTGGCTGTACAAGTATGTCATGTGCTACCAGTAGTCTCACACAGCCATTGGCAGCTGCATGAGGGCATGGTCGCGGACGGAGGTATTGGCTTGTGCATTTGCACCTTTACAGCGCTGCCGCTCCGCTGTATCTGTAACAATGAAAACTAGCAAGTTGAAGGGGTTGTCTCACTACACTGATTCATCTTACCTCAGTCCTGTTTTCTTGGTTTCACTTTGAATTCAGGGACGTGTTTACTGTCTTCCACTAGGCTGCAGTAGAAGCCAGGTCTGTAGCTATGGCAACCAGTGCTGGCAGCCTATCAGGAGAGATTGAACAGGTCTGTAGCTATGAGAAAAAGAGAGATACAGCTCACCCTAGTCCTCCAAGCGTGTGCAGCAAGTCCTTCGGTGCAGAGACCAATCACCGGCCACAGTGCAACAACGGAAGTAGAAAAAGTAGGTCTGGTCAGCACTCCAGCTTAAAAAATAGTAATCTTTTATTGTCCAATTAAAAATGATACATATCACTAAAAGCTATGAAAAATTATTGAAAGTATTGCGCGTTTCGGGTCTGCCAAATATATAGACCCTTAGTCATAACACAAACTACTCAAATGACAGCACTACTTATATGTGAAAAACAATCAATTAAAAGTGTGCATTAACCCTTAATTCACCAAACCACCAAACACGATTGATTAAAAACAACTATAGAAATAAACAAGAGTATTGTATAAAACACAAATGGAAAGTATGTAGCAAGTATTAATATATATACAATAAATCCGCTCTATAGTTCAAACCCTGTGGAAAACAAGAATTTAAGGATAATATCCAAAACGCTTCTCTATCAAAAAGGCCTATTTTCTCCAATCCCACCTCTAACCGGTCTATTAACTCTTTCAATAGCTATAACTCGTAGGAAATTTGTAGAACCATGATGGACATCGCGAAAATGCCGCGATGCTCCTGAATAGATTTGAATCCAGTGTGACCAATGTCATATATATGTTCACCTAATTCGAACAGACAGATTCTCGTAGTGCAGCCTACATATTGTGTCTGCATGCTGTGCAATATCAATATAAACAACATGTTAGACCGGCAATTAATAAAGGATTTTATAGGCATAACAATGCCCTGTAACTGTTCGATGAAAAGATGTGCACTTATCTAAAAATGGACATAAATTGCATCTACCTGTGCCACATTTATAACAGCCCTTAAAACTAAGCCATGTCTGATTGATACTAGGTCTGTAGCTATAGTGACCTGAGGAGCTGATGCAGCACATACAAGAGGGGATATCTGGGAATAGGTAGGACACTTTTAATGGACACATATTACAAAGTGACTTGTTTTTGCAAGATCTTTAACATAAGAAGCAATCCCTGTAGTGAGACAACCCCTTTAAAGGGAATGTGTCATCAAAAATGTTTAACTTACATTTTTATGATTAACATATTTTGTAATAATTTTTGGTTATTTTTTTTTTATTTTCCATATCACTTTCAATATTTTTTAATAATTCTTAAGTCCTGCAGTTTTCACTTTGGCTACTAGGCCTAATAATAGTCAGACACTTCCTGTTCTGTACAGAAAGATTCTCAGTTGTCTGCTCATTATCAGCACAAAGAAGGTCAAACTGAAAGGAGACACCGGTGTGAATAGATAACACAGGATCCACCAGTCACAAGAGGAGATAGTCACAGTTCACCCTTTCACTTGCCTGCACAGTGACTTCTTCCCAGGTCACAGAGCATGACTAGAAAACTCTCCTATAGAAGTGAATGGGACTGAGTCAGTCTTAAGTCTCCTATGTGCTTGAAGCTACTGTAAAGCATCTCTCTGACTGCTGTTAAAGCAGTGCAAACAAGGCCTAGTGGTCAAAGTGAAAACTGCAAGACTTAAGAATTATTAAAAAATATTGAAAGTGATATGAAAAATGTAAAATAAAAACAACCCAAAATTCCTAAAAAATGTTTTTAACATAAAAATGGGACTTAAACAATGAATCATTTTTTAATGGCACATTACCTTTAAGGGGAAGTGCACTTTAATTTTTTGGGTCAAAATTATATTTTCTACAAAAGATTTTAAGTTTTCTGTTGTCGGCTAGAGAAGGACTTCACTATAAATACAGACGGATATGTTTTGCATTTATAAATCATAGCGATAAGAAATGAAGAGGCTTCTGACGCTCTGACAACACTGACAGAGGTCTATGAAGTTAATGGAAATTGCCAGCAGTGAAATAAACCATCGAAATGTTTGCTGCATCCAAGTTTTTATAATCTTCCACAAAAGGTGAGATATGAGACAAATTGCTTTCATTAGATGTGACTTGTCTTTTCCTGTCTCAGTTGTGAATACTGAAGCTCAATCTTTAATCCCGGTTGATGACAGAACCTGCTTCTGCTTTAAGTGCACTAATTAAGCCTTGGAGTGTCCTCTGGGTCCCGGCGGCTTCTGCTTATTGGGCGGGCTTCTATACCTCTTTTTACATCTTTTTCCTTAGGAGAAGCTGCAGGATTAGTCTAGGGCTACACTGAGACTTTATGTAGGGTTAGTTATTGGTTTTAACTGTTAAATGACGGCTGCAGTCCACAAGATTGCACTAAACCCAACGTGTTGGACTGCAGCTGCCGCTCAATAGTTAATATCAATCAGTAGTGCTACAAAAAGTCTCAGTGTAGCACAAGCGTTACGGACCTACCTCAATACCCCGATGCAGCTCATTAAACCGCCTGCAGTGTGCGGTCCACCGGGGAATTGGTTTCTCATTGCAATCCGCTGTTTTGTTAGAAAATAAGACAGATGCATTCATTGTTTCCCTCCATAACGAGCTTTTTAAACACCAAAGAAGAGCTAAATAGCTGCTGCGTCTGCAGAACAAGGATTTTTTTGACTTTGAGAAAATCTACTTTATAGTCCATTATGAGCCTTGACTAGTCAAAACTTGTTGACATTTAGGGTAAGTTTACAAGACGGATTTTAACCTGGAATTCTACACGAATTCCGTATCGGATTCCACATGAACGGGGTATTCCAACATACAAAACTTGATTTCTAATAAAAGTACATGTCCCACCACAGGCCTCTATGTCGGGCAGAGACTCAGCCAGCGCATGAATTCACACAGATTCACCATTAATAACGGCCTGACAGATCTCCCGGTAGCTGCGCACTTCTCCAGAGAAGACCACTCTATTGAAGATTTGAAGATGGTGGGACATTTTAAGATGCAGAGGGAGAGAAAGGAATGGGAATTTAAATTAATGCAAATATTTCAAACTCTGCAAAATGGACTAAATATTCACGTTAGTTTCATGTCACACTATGTGTGAACTGTGAAGGCCACAAATCACGACCTGAGAGCAAAGAGATAAGAGGAAGAATTACTGATCCCTCTGTCACGCCCCACAGGTTTCCAGATTGTATATTTCTTGACCTGTTGTAAATGACTTCTCTGCTTATATTGCATATTGTTATTTTTACAGATTCTAAGGGGGAAATGTATGATCGGAGTTTACACACATTTTCAGGCGTATAATGCGCCTCACTGTGACGGCTTCGCCATTGGACGCTATTAGGCGCAAGGTTCGCCACTTTGTAATGCGCCTAACATGAAGAAGCGTTCTGTGGGCGTTCTGGAGTGGGACGCACCACATTCGAAAAACTCCGACGCATGTATGAATGAGGGTTGGCAAAGTGAGACGCATTAAAACTCCGACAGGCAGACCTATTTTAATGTGGTCTGTCTGCCGGAGGCGGCGAAGTTTGCACCGCATTTATGAGCACACTTCAGCACCGGCATACATGAGGCGCAGTTTTCACGGTAAAAAACGTGAAAACAGGCGCTTCGTCGCGCCGATCTTCATACATGTCCCCCTAAGTTCCTTTGAAGATCCATATCTTCTGTTTATAAAAAGTCTGTAAATTTTCAGTTTCTTGTATAACATCATGTCTGAAGAAGAGAGCTAGTACTCCGAAAGCTCACCATCAAATATACCTAGTTAGCCTCTAAAAGGTATCACCTGATTTCTTCACTCTTCTTCTAATAAAAGTATGCAGTACAAAGTAAAAATCTTCAATATACAGGCAGGCTCCGGGTTACGAATGGCATAGAGACTGTAGGTTTGTTCCTAAGTTGAGTTTGTATGCAAGTTGGAACAGGTACATTTATTACGTATAACTCCAGCAATTTTTTTTTTCTTTTTTAGTTTTGGATAGTGCAGGGAAGGGTTAACACCTAACACCCTTTTTACGTTGGTTTTCCTGTCTGTACCCCTATTTAGAAGACTTCACCTCACTTTCTGTCTCATTTGCTGCTGTGGCATTCTGGCACTTACATAGTTACATAGTTTGTAAGGCCAAACATAGACAGACATCGATTTGGTTTAGCCTACTGTGCCATAGTGGTGATCCAGAGGATGGGACTTCCTGAGAAAATTCCTTCCTGAATCCAATCTGGCAATCAGAATAAATAAGACCAATAAGGATTCTTTATAGCAGGGGAACCCAACCCTAGATAAGTGCACGTATCTCAAATAATAACCAAAAAGGCAACCAGTATGAGGAAGCCGTACTAGGATAAAACTTAACTTTTAATATAGAAAGAGATAATAGATAAATTCATCAATCCAACAAATAATCTAAGTACAAAAAACATTACGTATAATCAGTCCCTGCTATCAGCCTACAAACTACAACAAAGGAAGTGAAAAAATTATATATAGTCCCTACCTATCCAAAAGTGGGTTAACCGCCCTAATAAGAGCGACCCCAACCCGGAACCTGTCCCTTCAGAAAGCCCTTTGCACCGCTTCACTCCAAAGGTCATGGTTAACTAATGCAAGGATAATAGCAACACAGTCGGCATAAAGTCCCAGCCCAGATGCAAATAGATGCTCAATATAGTGCTCCAAAAATACTATAGAATCACTATGGCAGAATATCATAACATATAAAAGCCAAATACAACCCTTCTTTTGTGCAGCCTCCAACGCGTTTCCCCCACTGATCTATGTGGGTTCATCAGGGAGAAGAAACTGACAAATGTTGGAAAGAAACAATATGAGCTATATCACATAAATGGCCATAGGTAGCGTAAGATGTAGGTACACATATCCTGAAAGAAAAATAACTTTTTTTACAGACAAGGAACACAATGTCAGCCAAATGGACAATGTTCTTATCAGATGCAGTGGTATATTACAAATAACTCCCAGATATGGTAGCTCCTATATTTGGTGACTTCATATGGCCAAACCTAGCTGAAAAGCAAAGGGAAGAAAAGATACACAGATGGGTGAGTGTATCTTTTTTTCTACGGTGTTCAGCGTACGGGATAAATTTTGTTATATTTTAATAGATCGGACTTTTTCGGATGCGGCGATACCAAATATGTGTAACTTTATTATTATTTTATTTTTCTTGGGGCAGGAAGTAGTAAAACAAGGCTTCCAGTTGCCATGTTAAAGGGATTTTGCCACAAAGTAACATTGACATGGGAATCTTGCAAATTAAATAATAAACATTTTCATCATTCATCGTTATTAAAAATTCTGGACTGTTTTTGTTTTAGCTGCTCCTTTAGTGATCCATTGTTTACAGCTCATCTCCTGGGGATACGACCAGGGCTGAGAGCTCCTCAGTCCTGGTCGTACATGCTCAGACATCACCTCTCCTTCAGGCAGCTACTGAGTGTTCAAACCCCGGGTGCTGTCATTCTACTCCCGTCCTCTGTCTCCTTAGTAATTAGTCAACCAGTGCAAATAAATAAAAAAGAAACCTCAATCAGGTTTGTGCATTGATAAAGAGAAAAAAACTCCACACGTTTGGTTCCTGCAGGGAATGTAGCTACTTACAATTCTCTACATAAACAGACCTTTCTTTCACTAGAGAGAGGAAAGGCATGTTGATGTCATCCTGCTGAGTCACATGATCTGCAATTCAAACAAATCACACACGCCCCCTTCTGAGCACACAGAGCTGAAGAGCTGGATGCAGGAGGAATGAAATGAGATCGTGGCAAAACCCCTTTAACCGATTGGAAGCCCGTGATTTCACCGCAGGCGCCCTGATCGGAGTGAGCCCGTGATTTAGGTTTCCGTAGCCATCTTTGCCGCGACGTCTAAGGGATTAAACAGCGCATTATGCCGCCGGTACCATCCCGCTCTATAACCACTGAGTGTTAGCTGCAATTATGTAGCAGGAAGGCGCTGAGATACTGCTACAAAGCCTATTACCGGCATTAGGATTACTCATATGTCCAATGTCGGTAAGTGGTTAAAGGGGTTGTCTCACTACAAGGATTGCTTTTTATGTTAAAGATCTTGCAATAACAAGTCACTTTGCAATTTGTGTCCATTAACAGTGTCCTACCTATTCCTACCCTATTGCATCATCCTAGAGTAAACCCTCTCTTGATATATGGTGCTGCATCAGCTCCTCAGGTTAATATAGCTACAGACCTGTTCAATCTCTCATGATAGGCTGCCAGTGCTGGTTGCTATAGCTACAGACCTGGCTTCTACTGCAGCCTATTGGAAGCCAGTAAACACACCCCTGAATTCAAAGTGAAACCAAGAAAACAGGACTGAGGTGAGATGAATCAATGTAGTGAGACAACCCTTTTAAGGAGGCAGCTGTTTTCGGACGTTTGTTTTTTTTTTCTTCCTTTCTGCTTCAAGAGCCATAACGTTTTTATTTTTCCATCTACGTAGACACAGAAGGGCTTGATTGTGGCGGGACAAGATGTACTTTTTAATGGTACCATAGACCTTACCATATAATGTACTGGGAATTTCCCCGAAAAGTTCTTTGTGGGGAGAAATGTTAAAAAAATGCAAAGTGCCGGCAAATAGTAAAGTAGAGGAGGCACAGATGTGCCTCAGGCTATTATATGATGTTTATGCTGTTAAAATTAAGCGCCTGCCAGCATGTAGTTTCAAAAGCGCAATGAACGTATATTGCACCGCAATACACCGTGTGAACCCAGTCTTATGGTTTGCTTTTTGCAGGGCGAGGTCTAGTTTTTATTAGAACCAGTTTGGAGTGCATGTGACTTTTTGATCCTTTTTTATTCTATTTTTTTCTGGGTAGTGAAATGACCAAAAAACCCTCACAATTCTGTCATTTTGGTTTTTTTTTTTTTTTTTCATAGTGTTAAATAATGTTATAATTAAATAAATCAGACTTTTACCAATTATTTGTAACTTTTTTATTTTTTTATTTGTAAAATAGCAAAAGGGATTGTTTGGAACTTTTAATATTAATTACTATTTTTTATTTTTTTTTACTTTTTATTTGAACATGCGATTGCTTGATCACCTATTCTATATACTGCAGTACTCCATTTCAGGTTGGTCAGACTCGATTTTTTGTGAAAATTGGTAAATCTACTGTAGTGAACATGACTTCCAGCTACCGTAACCGGCGTCAGACGGGATGTTGAACTGAATGTTAAGCCGCAATAGGAGCATTGAGTCGCCAACCCAGTAAATTAAACCCTTAAACTAACCCCAAATTAGGATTAGACGACGTTCACATCTGCATCAGAAGTTTCATTTGGAGTCTCAGGCACAGATTCGATCAAAAATGACAGGAAAAAAATGCAATTATTTCTATTTAAATTAGAGGTGCTACTAGATCGCCAATCACTGCATGTACTGCACTAATACATGTAAGAGCAGTTCAGGACATGTAGTAGCGCACTGTACTGTAGAGAGGCGCTACTAAACTGCCAATCACTGCATGCACCTCACTAATACATATAAGAGCAGTACAGGACATGTAGTACTGCACTGTACTATAGAGAGACTCTATAGACCGCCAGTCACTGCATGCACCTCACTAATTTATGTAAAGGCAATACAGGACATGTAGTATCACACTGTACTGTAGAGAGGCGCTATAGACCAATCACTGCATGCAGCTCACTAATACATGCAAGAACAGCACTGTACTGTATAGAGAGCGTACTAAAACTGCAATTATTCATGCACCTCATTTACATGTGACTTACAGGACATGTAGTACCGCTGTACGTAGAGAGAGTTAGTAACCGCCAATCACTGCATGCACTCACTAATACATGTAAGAGCAGTTACAGGACATGTAGTACCGCACTGTACTGTAGAGAGCTCTATAGACTGCCAATCACTGCATGCAACCCCACTAATACATGTAAGAGCAGTACAGGACATTTAGTACCTCACTGTACTGTAGAGAGGCGCTACAGACCACCAATCACTGCATGCACCTCACTAATACATGTAAGAGCAGTACAGGACATTTAGTACTATACTGTACTGTAGAGAGGCGCTATAGACCGCCAATCACTGCATGCACCTCACTAATACATGTAAGAGCAGTACAGGACATGTATTACCACACTGTACTGTAGAGAGGCGCTACAGACCACCAATCACTGCATACACCCCACTAATACATTAAGAGCAGTACAGGACATGTAGTACCTGCACTGTACTGTAGAGAGCGCTACTAGACCGCCATCACTGCATGCACCTCACTAATACATGTAAAGGGAGTACAGGACATTTAGTACTATACTGTACTGTAGAGAGGCGCTATAGACCGCCAATCACTGCATGCACCTCACTAATACATGTAAGAGCAGTACAGGACATGTATTACCACACTGTACTGTAGAGAGGCACCATAGACCGCCAATCACTACATGCACCTCACTAATACATGTAAAGCAGTCAGACATGTAGTACCCACTGTACTGTAGAGAGATACTACTAGACCGCCAATCACTGCATGCACCTCACTAATACATGTAAGAGCAGTACAGGACATTTAGTACTATACTGTACTGTAGAGAGGCGCTACTAGACTGCCAATCACTGCATACACCTCACTAATACATGTAAGAGCAGTAAAGGACATGTAGTACCGCACTGTACTGTAGAGAGACGCTATAGACTGCCAATCACTGCATGCACCTCACTAATACATGTAAGAGCAGTAAAGGACATGTAGTACCGCACTGTACTATAGAGAGACGCTATAGACTGCCAATCACTGCATGCACCTCACTAACACATGTAAGAGCAGTACAGGACATGTAGCACCTAACACACTGTACTGTAGAGAGGCGCTATAGACTGCCACTGAATGCACCTCACTAATACCTGTAAGAGCAGTACAGGACATGTAGTACCGCACTGTACTGTAGAGAGACGCTATAGACCACTAATCACTCCATGCACCTCACTATTACAGAGGGTTAACTAGTAACTTGCTCATGATAATTAGTTGGATGTTACATCGATCACATCTGCCGCAGATCAACAGTGTCTGGGAAATTGTATGGTGAGGGCGATATCAGGCTACAACATCCTAGGAAAGACCACTGAATGCTGGAAATATTGTATCTTGAGGTCATTGTACCTTGAAGAAGCGCTGTACTCTCTGTGATACCATGGCGAGCCTGCAGTAGCCTAGTACTCTCTGAGGATGACGATTGCACTTGAGTTGCGCACCGTGGCTCCATATTTGCTTACATTCCCAAAAGATATATATATTTGTGATTTATAAGTAATTTGCACCGTCATGACTCCCCAAGCAGCCGTGCAGAAAAATGACAGAGTGTAATTTTGGCTGATTCTGTATAGATCATTAACACAGTTTTTAAACATTCAGAAGAATGAATGTGGAGTCTTCGAGCTGATGTAAAACATCTGCTCATGTCTAATAAGCAGGGCAGGCAGATAACAGAGAAGAGCACATGAATAAGTTACCAGCTGTTAGAGTCTATTTTCAATTCTCTCGCCTAAGTCCCCCTAGTACAATGTGCCGCTCTCACACATGCGGAGGACTGGCACGATCCCAGGCTGGGCACAGTGCAGGGGAATACAAGGTCCCTTTAAAATCAGGTCTCCCATTTAAGCGATTAAAAAGTGTTGGTACAATTTATTCATTTCGCTCATCTCCCGGACAGACTGGGCTTTTGGGCTGAGCTGCTCAGTTTCAAAGGAAATGTAATCTAGAATTATGCAAAAGGGGGAAATTGAGAATACACTGTGTATAAGCCGCTGGAGAGTATGCAGATAACCAAACACATGAAAAACGGATTTCTATTTTAAGATGCATGATTACCACTCACAGCCTTCTCTCTGCAAAACTACAGCTAATTTTACAAGTGTGGGCACTGATGGCAGAGGAGGGCCCTGTACTTTGACATAATAGGGACCTCCTGTATAGGGACATCAGTAGAGTTGATTCTTGGGGCCCACCCAGTGGAGTTGATTCTTGGGGCTCACCAGTGAAATTGACTCTTTGGTCCACCAGTGGAGTTGATTCTTGGGGCCCACCAGTGGAGTTGATTCTTAGGGCCCACCAGTGGAGTTGATTCTTGGGGGCCACCAGTGGAGTTGATTCTTGGGGCCACCATTGAAATTGACTCTTTGGTCCACCAGTGGAGTTGATTCTGGGGCCCCTCCAGTGGAGTTGATTCTTGGGTCCCACCAGTGGAGTTGATTCTTGGGTCCACCAGTGGAGTTGATTCTTGGGGCCCACCAGTGGAGTTGATTCTTGAGGCCCACCAGTGGAGTTGATTCTTGGGGCCACCAGTGGAGTTGATTCTTGGGCCCACCATGAAATTGACTCTTTGGTCCACCAGTGGAGTTGATTCTTGGGGCCACCAGTGGATTTGAGTCTTGGCCCACCAGTGGAGTTGATTCTTGGGGCCACCAGTGGAGTTGATTCTTGGGGCCACCATTGAAATTGACTCTTTGGTCCACCAGTGGAGTTGATTCTTGGTGGCCCACCCGTGGAGTTGATTCTTCGGGCCCACCCGTGTAGTTGATTCTTGTGGCCACCAGTGGAGTTGATTCTTGGGGCCCACCAGTGGAGTTGATTCTTAGGGCCCACCAGTGGAGTTGATTCTTGGGGCCACCAGTGGAGTTGATTCTTGGGGCCACCATTGAAATTGACTCTTTGGTCCACCAGTGGAGTTGATTCTTGGGGCCCACCAGTGGACTTGATTCTTGGGGCCCACCAGTGGAGTTGATTCTTGGGGCCACCAGTGGAGTTGATTCTTGGGGCCACCATTGAAATTGACTCTTTGGTCCACCAGTGCAGTTGATTCTTGGGGCCCACCAGTGGAGTTGATTCTTGGGGCCCACCAGTGGAGTTGAATCTTGGGGCCCACCAGTGGAGTTGATTCTTGGGGCTCACCAGTGAAATTGACTCTTTGGTCCACCAGTGGACTTGATTCTTGGGGCCCATCAGTGGAGTTGATTCCCCCTCAAAAGACAACGGGACATTCCCTTCGACTAGAGAAAAAAGGATTCAATCTCCAGAGGAGAAGGGCGTTCTTCACTGTAAGAACTGTGAATCTGTGGAATAGCTGCCTGAGGAGCTGGTCACAGCAGGAACTGTAGAGAGTTTCAAGAAAGGCTTAGATAACTACCTGGAACTAAAGAAATTAATGCGTGTAAAATTCTGGATCCTGGCTGGTGGAGGCTCTGGGGTTAGAGATGGGGTCTCCACTGGAGCAGATTGGTTCTTGCCTTGTGGGTTTCAAGGAATTTACCAGTGGTGAGACTGGGCTTGAAGTCCTTGTCTCCCTCTCTTCACCCACATTTTCCCCACCCTTGATTGAACTTGATGGACGTGTCTTTTTTCAACCGTACTAACTATGTAACTATGTAATTCTTGGGGCCCACCAGTAAAATTGACTCTTTGGTCTACCAGTGAAATTGACTCTTTGGTCCACCAGGGAAATTTACTTTTTGGACCACCACTGGAGGTGACTCTTGGGGCCCAACAGTAAAATAGATGTTTGTAACCACTCAATGGAGTTTATTCTTGGAGTCCACAAGTGGAGTTGATTCTTGGGGCCCACCAGTCAAATTGACTCTTTGGCCCACCAATGAAATTGACTCTTTGGTCCACCAGTGAAATAGAATTTTTGGCCCACCAGTGGAGTTGACTCTTGGGGCCCAACAGTGAAATAGATTTTTGTAACCAATCAGTGGAGCTTATTCTTGGAGTCCACAAGTGGAGTTGATTCTTGGGGCCCACCAGTCAAATTGACTCTTTGGCCCACCAATGAAATTGACTCTTTGGTCCACCAGTGAAATAGAATTTTTGGCCCACCAGTGGAGTTGACTCTTGGGGCCCAACAGTGAAATAGATTTTTGTAACCAATCAGTGGAGCTTATTCTTGGAGTCCACAAGTGGAGTTGATTCTTTGGGCCCACCAGTGAAATTGACTCTTTGGTCCACCGGTGAAATTGACTCTTTGGTCCACCAGTGGAGTTGATTCTCGGGGCCCACCAGTGAAATTGACTTTTTGGACCACCAGTGAAATTGACTCTTGGGGCCCAACAGTGAAATAGATTTTTGTAACCAGTCAGTGGAGTTGATTCTCGAGTCCCATCCTACAGCTCCTGCACTTGATTGCACACACTGTCCATGCTCTTTGCCTCTTGCTTTCTGTCCCTTTTTCTCTGCCTGAAAATCAGCCCCAGGTTCACTGGGGGTTTCTACTGCTCTCAGTTCAAACCTGACCATGCCTCCCTCAATATCTTAGAGAATCTGTTAATGTCCCTTTAATCCAGAGGCACAACTTGAAGCTCCTGAGACTTAATACATAAAATGAAATGGGGCCCCCAAGTAACCATGTGTCTTTTACAATACTGGTGTCTTCTTATGTGGCACAAGGATGGTTGGGCCCTCTCAGGTTGCAGGGTGAGGTAGCAACTGCTGGCTCTGCATCCCCTATAGCTATTCCCCTGCTTTAACCATCCAGAATTGGAATTCATTAGCTCAGAAGGTAACATGCAATCTAGTCATTAACCCCTTACCGACCTATGACATATGAGTACGTCATAGTGCCAGTAAGCAGCTTTGAAACAGGATCGCGCCGTGATCCCGTTTCACAGCCACCGGGTGTTAGCGGCTAATTGCAGCTAACACCCGGCGGTTACAGCACGGGGGGGGGGAGGGGGCCGCCCGCGCTGTTTAACCACTTTCGATGCCGCGGCAAAGATGGCCGCGGTGTCTAAACGAATGAAGAACGGTGCCGCGCACCGTTCTTCAGTTCGATCGGGACATCAGCGGTGAGATTGCTGAGTCCCGATGGGCTAACATGGCAGCGGGGAGCCTTGTGAAGGCCTACATTGCTGCCATGTTTTGAATTTCCCCACTTCCAGCCCCAGGCACGAAGTGTGGAAACCGCCATCTTGGTACAGCCCAATGCATTGTCTATGCAATGCATTAGGCGTTATTAACTATCGCGCCCTCAAGTGGTCAAGCACCATAGGGGGACTCAATATTAAAGTAAAAAAAATAAATAAAGTTTTAAAGTACAAAAAAAAAGGATTAAAAGTTCAAATCACCCCCCTTCCCCCATTCTACAAATAAAAACAATAAAATAATAAAAAAGTTACACATATTTGGCATCGCCACGTCCCAAAAAGTCCGCTATATAAAAATATAACAGCATTTATCCCGTACGCTGAACACCGTAGAAGAAAAAAAATTCCAAACGCCAAAATTGCGTTTTTTGGTCATTTTACGTCGCATAAAAATTGGAATAAAAGTGATTAAAAAAGTCGCATGCGTTCCAAACTGCTAGCAATAAAAAGTACACTTCAGCCCGCAAAAAATGCCCCCTCACTGACGTCCGTAGGTGTTAGTAAAAAAAATGTATGTCCGCACAAATTGCGTTTGGCCACGGCGCAAATTTCAAAAATAGAAAATGTTTGGAATTTTTTTACAGTACCAAAACATAATGGAAATCGTACATGTTTGATATTTTCGGATGTGTATCAAGCTGTGGAATACAGATAACACATCATTTTTACCGAGGAATAAACGGCATTAAAAAAAAAAAAACTCCCGCAAACATGGCGCAAGTACTTTTATTTCACATTTTGCCCCGGTTCCTAACAAAAATTATTTAAAAAAAAAAAAAAGCCTATACTTCTTCAAAATGGAGACATCACCGCTGCTGATTGGCTGCAGAGGTCACATGCCACTCATTGACATCAGCGTTTAGAAGTGAACAGATCAGAACGGTGATGAAAGTAAAGGAATGTGACCACCACAACCAATCAGTGGCTATTGCGATGATGCCCCCACTTGGAAAAAGAACATAAATAAGAGACTGGGGAGAGCCAGTGCCGGAGTTGGGAAAGGTGAGCATAGGCTTTTTTTCTAATGTGGCACCAGGCGCTTACTAATACATTTTTTGAGAAACTGGACAACCCTTTTAAGGTGGCTCCAAAAGTATAGTCTCTGCCTAAAGATAGAAAAAATATTGGGGGAATGTATCAAATTGATGCATAGGAAAAATGGGGCTGTTGTCCATGGCATTGTAATCCGTAGCTACATAAACATCAAACCACAGATCCGTAGGATTGTGGGACCCCAAAGGGCATCCAGCTTAAATGAAATGAATAAGGGCCACCGATTGGAGTGAAGATTTACAGCTTGACTGATTGTATCCATCCGCACAGTAATTGGACTATATAGCGGGTCATTGACACAATGGCCAGCATGTTCACACATCATTTGTAGAAGATTGAACAGACTATCCCCAGCACGTCTACTTCGTGCTCTTTGTAGATGACTTTATAACTTGCATGTGTTCATAGGGTTTTATGGGAATATTAGACAACATGATGCCAAATAGTAAAAGTCCGACGCTTAATCATGTTATATTGTATATTTCACGGTGGCCAGCTGGGACTCATCCGCTTTCACAACATTTCGCAGACAATCTATCTAGTTTCTATCTCCTTCTCATTAATAAAACCCTGGGAATTACCCAATTCCATTTAATCCTCAGTGACCTCCTCCCAATTTCCCCACTAAAATGTCCACGACTGAGGGAGCAGTGTCTTTTGAATAAGGCTTGGTTCACACGTTCAGCTTTTTAGATGCAGTTTTTGAAGCCAAAACCAGGAATGAATCATAATAGTTGACTCACCATGTTGTTTCACAGAGTCACAGCCATCTTCAGACTTGCCCGGCCTGTTCAAGCTGTGGGTGGTTCTATAGCAGTAATTGGCATATCAGCTCTGCTGTTCATGGCTATTCCTGTTACAATGACATGAGTGTTGGAGATTCTTAGTCTGCAGTGCACCAGGCTCCAGAGCTCTGATGGGTTAAATCTTTTCAATACCATTGACTTAGGTAACCAAGCGTCTGTGCTCGAGATCAAACTCAGCAGGGAGTGACTCACCATGGTTGGACTGCCTGACAGCACCTTAAAGCAATCAGTTAAGAGAAAGAGCAAAGCGAGGTGGTCGGTAACCCGAGAAACTTGGGTACACTGCCAGTATATAAACTTTATTTGAACAAAGCAGAATCAGAACAGCAATGTATTTGGTAACGGTCTTCATTTATCTTTCCCTACATGCTCAAAGCTAATCATTATGGTGAGAAAACCCCTTTAAGAAAACAATGAGCCTTCTACTTGTTTTAAATCCATTTTTGGTTTTGGCTCCAAAAACTGCATCTAAAATGTGGAATGAATTAACCCAGTCTAAGAGGACATAGATGTGGCTGCTGCCTAGGTCATTGCTTGTCAACTATCTTGTAACCAACATAAATACCTCCACCATTTTTGGGGGGTGCAACTGCATTGATCTCTTTACATAATAAAGCAAAGTATCAGTGTGTGTGAGACAGTAGCTGAGGATTATGGGTATTTAGAGGGTCGCAACAAATATTCATGCCTAAGGGCATATTTATGATGGGTAAAACCTATGCATCTGCTAAAGGACCGGTGAGACGAAGGGTTCTATCAATCATTATTTAGTCCATAATCCAATGCAATTAGAGATATCTAATGGAGGGAAGATGTCTCCGGGCCTGGACTGGATCCACAGGGGAGCAGTGGAAACCCCAAGTGGCCTGGGCATAACTACAGTCATAACAACTGCTATGGGGCCCAGTGGTTAAAGCCGCCTATTCAAGTACAATATCATTGTTTCTTTTTGTAGGGAACAAGTAGTTGGTGGCTTTCTGCCCCCCAGCACTGCTATGATTGCTCCCTGATACATGGCGGTGTTAATTACACTTTTAATAATTGCTACTTATACTGATGTTTTAGTTTCTTGTTGTTAGGTGGTGGGACCCTATCCCATTTTGTTATGTGGCAATATGAATTCTAGTCAGGCACTTGCCCATCGGGCCCCTGGATATGACAAGTCTGGAGATGCTTTTCAAGAGAGAGGCAGATAAAGTGTAAAGGACATGTACAGTTTTAGGGTGGGCCCCAAGAATCAACACTGCAGGTGGGCCCCAAGAATCAGCTCCACTGGTGGGCCCCAAGAATCAACTCCACTGGTGGGCCCCAAGAATCAACTCCACTGGTGGGTCTCAAGAGTAAACTCCTCTGGTGGGCACCATGTGTCAACTATAATTTTGGGCCCCAATCTTCAACTCCACTGGTGGGATCACTCAAGAAATCACACACTTTCCCACCGGCTCCAAGAATCAATGTCACTGGTAGGCCCCAAGAATTAACTCCACTTGTGTGCCCCAAGAATCAACTTCACTGGTGTCCCCAAGATTCAACTCCACTGGGGGACCCCAAGAATCTAATCCACTGGTGGCCCCAAGAATCAACTCCACTGGTGGGCCCCAAGAATCAACTCCACTGGTGGGCCCCAAGAATCAGCTCCACTGGTGAGCCCCAAGAATTAGCTCCACTGGTGGGCCCCTAGAATCAACTCTACTGGTGAGCACCAAGAATCAACTCCACTGGTGAGCCCCAAGAATCAACTCCACTGATGGGCCCCAAGAATCAACTCTACTGGTGGGCCCCAAGAATCAACTCCACTGGTGATCCCCAAGAATCAACTCCACTGGTGAGCCCCAAAAATCAGCTCCACTGGTGGACCTCAAGAATCAACTCCACTGGTGGCCCCAAGAATCAACTTCACTATTGGGCCCCAAAAATCAACTCCACTGGTGGGTCTCAAGCGTTAACTCCACTGGTGGGCCCCAAGTGTCAAATCAACTTTTGGGCCCCAAGAATCAACTGTGCTGGTGGGCCCTAAGAATCAACTCTACTGGAGGGCCCCAAGCATCAACTCCACTGGTGGGTCCCAACTCCACGGGCTCCAAGAATCAATGTCACTGGTAGGCCCCAAGAATTAACTCCACTGGTGGGCCCCAAGAATCAACTGCACTGGTGGCCCCAAGAATCAACTCTACTGGTGAGCCCCAAGAATCAGATCCACTGGTGAGCCCCAAGAATCAACTCTACTGATGGACCCCAAGAATCAACTCCACTGGTGGGCTCCAAGTGTCAACTCTACTTTTGGGCCCCAGGAATCAACTTTGCTGGTGGGCCCTAAGAATCAACTCCACTGGTGGGTCCCAAGCATCAACTCCACTGGTGGATCCCAAGAATCAACTCCACTGGTGGGTCCCAAGCATCAACTCCACTGGTGGATCCCAAGAATCAACTCCACTGGTGGGCCCCAAGGGTCACCTCGACTTTTGGGCCCCAGGAATCAACTTCACTGGTGGCCCAAGAATAACTCACGTCTAATCACTTGTGAGTCCCAAGAATCAACTCCACTGGTGGGCCCCAAGAATCAACTTAACTGGTGGGCCCCAAGCATCAACTCCACTGGTGGGCTCCAAGTGTCAACTCCAACATTGTGTCCAACATTGAATGTCTCTCATAACTACAAATGAGGGTCTTCTGTTTTCCCAAAAATAGCTTCACATTCGTCCATGGGCTATGCCAGTTTCACTTGAATGAGAAGCTGCAATACCAGACACAGCCTACGGACAGAGGTGGCGCCATTTCCAGAAAAAGAGCAGAGCATCATTTTCCATCCCAAAGAACTCTGTGATGAAAGTGTGGGATTATCCAGCACTATCAGGGGCCCCATATGCTTTATGTATAACCCCCCAATTTATCCATTGACAAAATTCAAGTTCCCAGAAATGTCTGTATAGCGCTGACGAGGCCTGAAGAAAATCTGAATGAAAACTTTATTAAGACAAAGCTTCCCTTGTTTGTAATGTTCATAGCGGCGTCAAGGTGAGGCTTCAGCTGAATGCTATGTAAGATCCAGATTTATCATGTGAACTTATGTTCAGAATCGTTTTTGGCAGTGGAGGGAAAAAAAGGTTTATGTTCAGCGGTTTCCATGGCGACGACAAGCAATCAAAAGCCTGAAATCTGTCATGTTTCTGTTCTAACGAGCCTCATAGAGAAACACATGTTACATGGGAAAGGACACAGAGGGAAGCGGAGTTGGGGAGGATAAGTCAGATGTTCTATTGTTTCTATGGTAACAAACTCCCGACTGTAGCATTGCCAAAAAGAGTCGCACTTCTCCATTTCCCTTCCGTGCCCTTTAGTGGAATATGACCGACAAGAGAGCATCAATCATGCACTCTCCGGGGGGTCAAATAATAAAAGGAAAAGGAAACACTTATGGCCAAGACTTGTTCTAAGACAAATATTCCCCTTCCAGTGTCATCCGAGGAGAAAACGTACATTATCATGAACCTCCAGATGGTTTGGCCGACCCTATAGATGCCTACGGGGTAACATGTAACCATGTGACTGAAAGTGGGAGCCAAGCCAGTATGGAAAAATTCAGCAAGTTCAGAACAAGTAAAGCTTGTGAAAATTTTGGTCTGTTTTATACACAGAGATATTGTCCATGGTGATGTCACAGCATAGGTATAATGCACACAGTGATGTCACAGGATAGATATAATGGAAACAGTGATGTCACAGATAGGCATAATGGACACAGTGATGTCACAGGATAAGTATAATGGATACAGTGATGTCACAGAATAGGCATAATGGACACAGTGAAGTCACAGGATAAATATAATGGACACAGTGATGTCACAGGATAAGTATAATGGATAAAGTGATGTCACAGAATAGGCATAATGGACAAAGTAATGTCATAGAATATGTATAGTGGACACAGTGATGTCACATGATAGGTATAATGGACAGTGATGTCACAGGATAGGTATAATGGACACAGTGATGTCACAGAATATGGATATTGGACACAGTGATGTCACAGAATATATAAAAGTGATGTCACAGGATAGGTATAATGGACACAGTAATGTCACAGAATATGTATAGTGGACACAGTGATATCACAGAATAGGTATAATAGATACAGTGATATCACAGTACAGGGATAATGCGCTTAGTGATGTCATCGAATAGGTAAAATGGATAGAGTGATGTCACAGCTTAGATATAATGGATACAGAGATGTCAGAGTACGGAGATATTGCCAACAATAGATTGAGTCATGTCACAGTACAGAAATAATGCCCATAGTGATGTCATAATAGTGGAATTAAGCATAAAGACGTATACAATGATGTCACAGCATAGGTATAATGGACACAGTATTGTCTCAGTACAAGGATAATATGTACAGTGATGTTGCAGTAGTGGGATAATGTGCTCAGATGTGTATAATAACTATAATAGTTATAATGTATATTTTACACATCATAGTAACAGTGATGTCACAGTACAGGGATTATGCACACAAAAATTCATCATTTACACAGACATTTCAGAATAGCAAGAAACATACAGGCACTGTGATGTCATTGCACAGGAATGATGCAATAAGTAAGGCTGCAGAACACAGGGTTGCATAAAGCAGAGACAACCATGGGGCATCATAGTAATATTTAGGATGTAGCCACATTCAATTTTGCACACCACCAGGCAGGGCCAGGACGACAGGTAGGCGAAGTTAAAGGGGTTGTCTCACTACATCGGTTCCTCTTACCTCAGTCATGATTTCTCGATTTCATTTTTGAATTTAGGGGCGTGTTTACTGACTAGTCCTGGCCTGCAGTGAGGAGCTGCTGAGAACACCAGGTCTGTTGAGAGGAGAGATCGAACAGGTCTGTAGCTATAGCAACTGAGAAACTGATGCATCCCATACAAGAGGGGATATCTCAGAATAGGCAGGACACTGTTAATGGACACATATTACAATGTGACTTGTTTTTGCAAGATCTTTAACATAAAAAGGAATCCTTGTAGTGAGACAACCCTTGTAAGTGACCGCATAGGCCGATATTTCACCCAAGCAGAAAATGGGGCGCAAGGAGGTTTGGAGTGGGCTGAATTTTTAATTGGGGGGAGGGGGTGCTATATGACTTTTTTTGCCTAGGGCTCTGGAATACCTTGCCCCTGTCCTGCCCCCAGGCATTACTAACCATACCCACAGGCACCGTCAATCGCTGGGACCCTACATCAGGTTCCTTGCCTGTTATGCTGATAGTTACACCCATGATAATCATTTATCTTTTTTTTAATACATCAACTCATTTTACTGAATAAGTTAAAAGTTTCCCCTAACCCTATAATACCGCCATACCCAGCCCATGTAATATAACTACACAGTCCAGATTTATCACAAATTTTAACGTGCTTCAAGGGTATAACAATTTAGGTTGTTAATTCTACAGAATATATTGACAATTCCTCATCGAAATGGATTGCACCCCTGCTGGTGACATCAAAGATAGAGTAAGTGCAACTGATTTTCATGAAAAATGAAAATATACAAATAAATACAAGTGGATCTATACCGCTATATTGTGCTCAGCTCGTCCCCCCACCATCCGAAGCTGTGAGATAAGTCAGTGTGCAACTAGTTTACCACCCCTATTTATTTCATCCATATTTAATAAGATGTGTAGTAGTTCCATGGTTTCTATGGGAACAGCTTTCCTCTCATCTTGCAGAACTTGCTGCAGATACACCAAAAGTTTCAAACAGAATAAGAAATAAACCTCAGGGGGCTATCTGCAAAAAGAGTCATACATTTCTACAGGGCAATTGCCAAACAAACTGGCATGCCGGAGCTTTAGGTACCGATGTGAATGTATCCCAGGGTAACCCCATGCTCCATATAGCTGTCGGTATTAACCCCTAACCGTAATTTGCCGCATATTTAAGGCATAGCATCGGTAAGTATGGAGCAGGCTTACTTACTGAGCGAGCCCGCTCACTGTGTCCATTATACCTACACTGTGACATCACTGTGCAGATCAGAGAGCAGTATCCCTCTACTGTGACATCACTGTGCACATCAGAGAGCAGTATCCCACTACTGTGACATCACTGTCCACATCAGAGAGCAGTATCCCACTACTATGACATCACTGTGCACATCAGAGAGCAGTATCCACTACTATGACATCACTGTGCACATCAGAGAGCAGTATCCCAATACTATTACATCACTGTGCACATCAGAGAGCAGTATCCCACTACTGTGACATCACTGTGCACATCAGCGAGCAGTATCCCACTACTGTGACATCACTGTGCACATCAGAGAGCAGTATCCCACTATTATGACATCACTGTGCACATCAGAGAGCAGTATCCCACTACTATGACATCAGTGTGCCCATCAGAGAGCAGTATCCAACTACTGTGACATCACTGTGCAGATCAGAGAGCAGTATCCCACTACTATGACATCACTGTCCACATCAGAGAGCAGTATCCCACTACTATGACATAACTGTGCACATCAGAGAGCAGTATCCCACTACTATGACATCACTGTGCACATCAGAGAGCAGTATCCCACTACTATGACATCACTGTGCACATCAGAGAGCAGTATCCCACTACTGTGACATCACTGTGCCCATTATACCTACACTGTCACATCACTGTGTAGATCATAGAGCAGTATCCCACTACTGTGACATCACTGTGCCCATCAGATAGCAGTATCCCACTACTGTGACATCACTGTGCCCATTATACCTACACTGTCACATCACTGTGTAGATCATAGAGCAGTATCCCACTACTGTGACATCACTGTGCACATCAGAGAGCAGTATCCCACTACTGTGACATCACTGTGTCCATCAGAGAGCAGTATCCCACTCTTGTGACATCCACAAATCCATTATAACTACACTGTGACATCACTGTGTCCATCAGAGAGCAGTATCCCACTACTGTGACATCACTGTGCACATCAGAGAGCAGTATCTCACTACTGTGACATCACTGTGCACATCAGAGAGCAGTATCCCACTACTGTGACATCCACAAATCCATTATACCTACACTGTGACATCACTGTGTCCATCAGAGAGCAGTATCTCACTACTGTGACATCATTGTGCACACCAGAGAGCAGTATCCCACTACTGTGACATCACTGTGCACATCAGAGAGCAGTATCCCACTACTATGACATCACTGTGCCCATCAGAGAGCAGTATCCCACTACTATGACATCACTGTGCACACCAGAGAGCAGTATCCCACTACTGTACTGATAAGGGGCAACACCCCAAAACTTCTGTCTGCAGATGAACTGACTGTCATAGGTGAAATCCCTTTCACATCAAAATTCTTAGTGACTTGGATGTGACTTGAGAACTGTCACATTGAGTTGGTGGCACTCTACTGTCCCATCATGTTTCCCATGAACCTTTTAGAATATGTTCCACATGAAATAACAATCCTGGAGCCTCTCCTCTTATATCTCTGTATTTTGCAGTTCCTTTCTTATTCCTCCTAGAAATGTATTACTGAATCTGTCAGATGGGTTTGGCTAATTTGGGTTTCCAGGGGGTGTTGGACAATGAAGAGACACCCTGCCCCCTCTCCAAATTATAATACCCAGATGACATATCGGTACTGAATTTCTAGGAGGATTAACAGGGGAACCACACAATTTGGAGATTGAAGAAAAGATGTTCCAGAATTGTTATTTCTTGGGTAACACTAGTATTGACTGAAACAGGAGAGGTCACGATTCCTCTATATGTCACTGCATGGACTCTGTATTAGAACACCCAGGCACTGCGTATGGTTAAAAAGGGTTGATCATTTCTGTAATAAGACAAAATGTATAATCCAAATTACATGCAGAAATTTTTCATGTTTTAACCCACCGGGTAATAGCAAGGGTGGTCTAACTACTGACATACACCATGAACTATTTAGGATCTCAGGAAGTTGTCACTTCTCCTCCCTCATCCAGTAGAGAATTGGAAGGGAGCGCTCCTTGCCATATGATATCTCCATTACCTTATCTTCAGTAATGCCCTGACCATAAGAAATACCTTTAAAGGGAACCTGTCACATAGGTTATGTCACCCTTGCTGAGGGCAGCACAAGCTAGTGTCAGATCTGCTGTTTCCAGCGCTCTGTCCCTTATTCTGTAAGATGCTGCAGTTTTAGAGCATTTACCCCTCAAATCTGCAGTTTTCAGCCAGTAAAGAGTTAAACAAAGAGTGCGTTTTTTTTTCAAACTCCGCCCACCTGAGGCTAGCCCCCGCCCACCTCAACTCATAACCTTATTACTTTGAATAGGTAGAACCATGTGAATAACTGCCGGGGGGGCGGGCTGCCTTTGGGGGGCGGGGCTAACACCTGCTCTGAATAAATTTGAGCATTAAATGCTCTAAAACTGCTGATCTTAAGAAAAAGGGGGAAAACAGCGCGGAAACACGGTCTGACACTGGCTTCTCTGCCCTCCAAGGGGGGCTAACCTATGGACGGGTTCCCTTTTAAAAAGAATCTGTACCTCCCCTGACCGTCTGTTTTGAAAAATTTTTGGGGTTCTCAATTCTGGAAACTCTTTCTTTAAATCCTGTTGTGCTGTTCCCTGTTATTCCTCCTAGAATGTATTCTAAATATTCAGATGGGCGTTACCTTCCAGTTTTTCCAAGGGGGGCTGTCCCTGCAACAATGCTGTCAACACTGTTTGGACAATGAAAAAACGGGGGAGGACACGCCCCCATAGGAAACACCATGACACTTTGGTAATGATTTCTAGGGGGAAAACAGGGGATCAAAAACACAGAGATATAAAAAAGATGCTCCGAATTGTTTTTTTCAGGGTAATATAATTTTGTGTATTTTTAAAACAGACATGTGAAGATTGTCACAGGCCCTTTTTAAAGGGGTTTTGCCATGAAGGATTCTTACCTATTATTGGTCAGGACAAAAGTAAAAAGAAATGCAGTGTCATGAACTGTAGGGGGAGAGAAAAGGGGGGCGGAGCAGGCAAATAAGAAAGGGGTGCCTGCAATGCTTATAAATAATTTACATTACAACGGGGGTTTCTCAAACAGCAAAAAACCCTCATCTGCTCATTTTCCCCCGCCCCCTTGAAACTCTTTCATTTTTTCCTTGTTATCAGATAAAAAAGTGAAAACACGCAAGCCGGCCAATACTCCTCTCATGTCCGGGGTATGTCAAATTTGTAAACTTATAATAACTAAGGGCATGTAAAGAAAGCTTAGCTCTCACAGGCTTCACTTTTTATAATCACATATTTTAGAAAAGTGTTAAATACCCGTTTTGGGAGGACCCACGTCAAATTACATCGTGGAAAAACCCCCTTTAAAGAAAAACCCCTGTCCAAAAATTTTTTTTTTTTTTTTTTTTTTTTTTTTTTTTTTTTTTTTTTTTTTTTTTTTTTTTTTTTTTTCTTTGCCACCTTGAGAGGGCAGCACAAGCCAGGTCAACCCCTGCTGTTTCCCAGCCGGGGGCCCCCTTATTCAAAAGAGCTGGATTTTTCGTGTTTTAATGCTCAAATCTCAGTTTTCAGCCAGAAAGTCATTCAAAGAGTCAGTTTTTTTTTTTCAAACCCCCCCCCCCGGGGCAGTCCCCCACCTAAAATGATAAACCTATTACTTTAAATGGGTTTTAAAACATGAGAATAACTGTCAGGTGGGCGGGGAGATTTGGTGGGGGGGCTAACACCTACCAGAATAGATTTGAGGGGTAATATCTAAAACCCCAGCATCTTACAGAAAAAGGACACAGCGCTGGAAACGATGTCTGACACTACCTTGTGTCCCTCGCAAGGGGGGCACAACCTAGTAAAGGGTTCTCTTTAAGGACAATCCGTAGATGGTTGGCTCTTACCTTTTGTTCGAAATTGTTTGAATCAAAGTATCGTAAGTGCAAGAAGCGATTGTAGATCAGCGTTTACCATGTGACTTGTGAAAGTTTAATAAAAGGATTTCACATTGGGGGAGTGTGATATAAGCACAGCTGAGGTGGGGGACGGCTCCTTTTTTTGTGATACATCTCACGCTTTGCTGTGGTTCCTGCGTCCTGTCAACCCACAACGGGGTAAGAACCCGGCCAAAGCTCAGAGGTACGGGAAAAGGGCTTCCCGAGGGGGGATGCCAATGACACATTTTCTGAGGACTCAGCGGGGGATAGTGTGACAGCAGCAGATCCCCTGCAGGACATGACAGAAGTAAAACATTAACAGCGTCTTTTCTGTTTCACAGGTTGTCACACAGCACATGAAAGCAGGTCCGCCCGTGCCCCCGTACGGGGCTCTGCGAGGAGGCTCTAGTCATTTTCTTTACATTTCTATTTCCTCTCCAGACACGGTCATTTTCTGTCTTTTTTTTTCAAGGCCAGAAATTGTATGTCAAATTTGATACCTCTTGGGATGCCATTTGGCGGCGTTTGGCCGGCCCACGGGAATTCTCCAGGGGGCCCCTTTAGCTTGATGTCTGGGGATGCTTTCCAGGGAGAAAGAGAGGCAGAAAGTAAGAGGTATGTGCAGTCATGTATAGGAGCTGTAGTTTGACCCCAAGAATCAACTCCACTGGCGGGCCCCAAAAATCAACTCAATGGGGGTTTTCCCAAATTTAAAATCCACTGGTGGGCCTCAAAAATAACTGCATGGGGGGCCCCAAGAATAAACCCACTGGGGGCCCCAAAAAATCAACTCCACTGTGGGCCTAAGAATCAACTCCACTGGTGGGCTCCCAAGAATACTCCCCTGGTGGGACCCAAAACACTCCACTGGTGGACCCAAGAATCAATAAAAGCTGGGGTTTCCAAGAATCAAAATCCTGGGGGACCCAAAAATCAAAATCAACTGGTGGGTTTAAAATTAACTCCATGGGAGCCCCCAAAAACAAAATGCCCCCGGGGGGTCCAAGATCAAATCCATTGGGCTCCCCAAAAATCAACTCCCTGGTGGACTCCAAGAAAACAACCCATTTGGGGGGCCCCCCAAAAATCAACTCCACGATGGGTCCCAAGCATCAACTCCCTGGTGGCCCCAAGAATCATCCAAGGGGGGGGCCCCTTTTCAACTTCCCCTGATGGGTCCCAAGCATCAATCCCCTGGTGGGCCCCAAGAATCAAAATCCCAAAGGGGGCCCTATATCAACTCCACGGCGGGGTCCAGAATAAACTCACTGGTGGGGGCCCAAGAATCATCTCATGGTGTGTCCCCAAGAATCCCCCACGGCGGGTCCCCAAAAATCAAAATCCACTGGTGGGGTCCAAAAATTTTAAAACCCCTTGGGGGGTCCCAAAAAATCGCTCCACTGGTGGGCCCCAAGAATTAAAAGTGGGTTTTCCCCTAACCCAATTCAACTAGTGGTACCAACATTAAGTCTTTTAATGGGGCCCCCCCCGAAAAAAACTCCACGGCGGCCAAAAAGTATCAAAAACCAAAGTGGCCTAAGAAATTAAAGGGGTTTTTTCCTACATCGATTCTCTTACCTCAGAGTTTCATTCTTTATCAGGGCCGGTTTACGGCCCTGCAAGACAAGTTGCTGAGGGCCCCCAGGTCTGTGCTACAGTGACCAAGCTGGGGGCCCTTTTTTTGACCTGACAAACGATGCAGCCCATAAAAAGGGGATATTTTGGAAGGTAGGGACTTGTTAAAAGGGCCAATATTGCAAAGTGACTTGTTTTGCAAATCTTTAAAAATAAAAAAATCCTTGTAGTGAGACAAACCCTTTAAGTCATTTTAAAGGGCCTCAAAAAAAACTTGTGGGACTCAAGAAAACAAAAACCCAAAAGTGACCCAAGAATCAACTCCCCCTGGGGGTCCAAAAAACAACTTCACGGTGGTCCAAGAATCAACCCTGGTGGGTCCCAAAAATCCCCCCCTCCCCTGGGGGGCTCCCGAATCAGCTCCACTGGGGGGCCCCAAAAAACAACTTCATGGGGGGTCCAGAATCAAATCCACTGGGGCCCCCCAAAAATTAGCTCCTTTGGTGGGGCCCCCCAAAACAACTCCACGGGGGCCCCAAGAATCACTCCCGGTGGCCCAAAATCAACTCCCTGTGGGCTTTAGATACCATCTGCACTTTTTCCGATTCCTTTCATGCACAAGGAAAGGGGAAAATTGGATCCAAAAGAATGAAAAGCAGAACCCAAAAACCCAAATTTTTGTTTTTTCAAGATTATGGGCAGCATGATGAAATGTGGTGTTTAAAAAGCAAATTTAATCCATAATATTTTATAGAATGCGCCCGATTTACCCCCTGCTCTTAGGGGTCATAAATCAGGGGGCCTAGTGCTTGATGACATTTCTGGCTCAGTTAAACCCCCTTTTAAAGTCTCTACCTGTTCCAGCATAAAACGCGGAATTGCCCTACTGAAGCTATAAAAATTTTGCTCCGTGGTTCAGGCGCCCCCCCCAGACGGATTTAAAAACGGCCATCACAAAGTGCGCGGGGGCTCTGTAAACGCCGTTATTGGCATAGGGGGCCCCCTTTAAAAAATGGGGCCGGGGAAGGGCTGAAAAAAAGCCGATATATGCGCAGCCCCTTCATAATGTGCCCTATGTTTGTAATATGAGCAGAGAAGCTACCAAGTCAAGTATAGATGGCCACACTTTTGTATCGCCTTAAATTTAAAGCAATTCGTTGTACCGGCAACCAACCCCCCTATGCCCTGAGGTTGTATGAGTGATTGTTTCATTTGGTTTCTTTGCATCTGGCATTCTCCCCCTGCATTTACTGGGCTTTTCTGCATGCTGGTGTGAAAAGGTTTAAAGTTGGTGTGCAGTTTTTTCATCTTGCTCTGCAATTAGCTGCACCTGTGATCTTTTTCCCAGTCAGCTAAATGGCAAAGTTGCTAGCTACTGGGTTCATGTTTGTTCAGCCATTGAACTGTTCACAAGCCCCAAAGAATTGGAGTGTTTTTTTTGAGTAATAATGTCCCATTTTCTGTATGTTTCTACACAAGTACGGCCATCCCTCCAGTTTCTTGCCAATGATGAGGAAGTAAGTATGTAATGTTGCTTGAATAGGTCCCTGTCTGGTTCTAAACTGGTTTGACCAAAGTTGTGAAAAAGGATGTCCTGAATACCAATTATTTCTGTAGCCCTATCCCAAACCCTAACCCTTACCCTAGGGTTTTAGATATTAAAGGGGTTGTCTCACTACATTGATTTATCTTACATCAGTCCTGTTTTCTTGGTTTCACTTTGAATTCAGAGGTGTGTTTACTGGCTTCCACTAGGCTGCAGTAAAAGCCAGGTCTGTAGCTATAGCAACCAGTGCTGGCAGCCTATAAGGAGAGATCAAACAGGTCTGTAGCTATAGCAACCAGTTGTTTGGCATCCTATAAGGAGAGATAAAAACAGGTCTGAAACTATAGCAACCAGTGCGGGCACCCTATAAGGAAGATCAAACAGGTCTGTAGCTATAAGCGACCTGAGAGCTGATGCAGCCATACAAGAGCGGATATCTAGGAAATTTAGGTAGGGCACTGTTAATGGAAAATATATTACAAAGTGACTTGTTTTTGCAAGATCATTAACATAAAAAGAAATCCTTGCAGTGAGGACAACCCCTTTAACATTCCACGATGCTCCTGGTCTGGTGTATCTTCCGATGCGGTGCCACTTCCAACTTCTAACCTCTTGTCAAACATAACCTATAGACCCTATGTTATGGTAACTGAAATTCACATCAGATGCCCTGTTTACTGTCACTTCTGGTTACTCTAACATAGGGCCTTTGTTATGGTCACCGGAAGTGATTTTGGACAGTACACCAGATGTTGCACCACATTCTACAACAACACAATCACTTCCACTCTTGATGCTGTCGCCCCTCTCAAACACAACAGAACCCGCAAAATGAACAGACAACCCTGGCAAAACAGACTCTACCAAACAGCTGAGGCGGGCTTCCAGATTGGCCGAAAACCCCCTGGAAGGGAAAAACCCGCTCCACCACTGATTTTCACCTCATATAAAGAATTACTACACACATTTAAATCCGCACTCACCTCAGCCAAACAAGACTTCTTCACGACTCTCAAATCCTCCCTGTGCCACAACCCCAGACAACTTTTTAACACCTTCAACTCTCTCCTTCGCCCCCCAGCACCCCCCCCCCATCTCTCCTCTCAGCAGATGATTTTGCAACTCACTTCCATAATAAAATAAATTCATCAGACAAAGCTTCACCCCTGCAGTCCCCTCAGCCCACCTCTATTCCTGAAGTCTCCCCACAGCCCACCTCTACACCTGCTCATGAGTAGTCCCCTCTAACTTGCTTCTCTCCTGTCACTCCTGACAAGCTCTCCTCTCTACTGTCCAAATCGAACCTCACCACCTGTAGTCTTGACCCACTCCCATCTCACCTCATCCCAGCCCTCACCCATCTCTTCAATCTATCATTAACCTCTGGCATCTTCCCTTCCTCATTTAAACATGCGACCATCACACCCATCCTAAAGAAACCATCTCTTGCCCCCTCCTCACGTCCTACTATCGTCTCATCTCACTGCTTCCATTTGCCTCTAAACTCCTTGAGCAGCACGGTCCATCTTCAACTTTCCTCCCATCTCTCCACCAACCTCTTCCTTGACCCGCTCCAATCGGGCTTCCGTCCCCACCACCTACAGAAACCGCCCTAACCAAAGTCACCAACGACTAGCAATTGCCAAGCCTCAGCCACTACTCTGTGCTCCCCCTCTTAGCCCTGTCCTCTGCCTTTGACACTGTCGACCATTCACTTCTCCTACACATCCTCTCCTCCCTCGGCATCCCTGGACTTGGCTCTTTCCTGGATCTCCTCATACCTCACTGATCGGACTTTCAGCGTTTCTCACTCTCGCTCCCCCCTCCCCCCCCCGCCTCTCTCTGTTGGTGTCCCCCAGGGGTCAGTCCTGGGCCCACTACTCTTCTCTATCTACACCCTTGGCCTCGATCAGCTCATAGCCTCACATGGCTTTCAATACCACCTGTATGCTGATGATACCCAACTCTACATCTCCGGCCCAGATGTCCCCTCTCTTCTCTCCCGGATTTCCCATTGGTAGCCATTCTAAGCTACTTGTTCATTATTTTAGGCTCAGTTGGTGATGTATTTATGGACGTAAATACGTCTGTAAATACTTCCAGAACTAAGCCCTGGGAACATAGAAATCCTGCTTGGAGAACCACAGGTCCCAGCCAGACCTGTGCTGTGCTGGCTCTTGCTGGACATAAAAAATAGAATAAAATGTGAAGAAGAACCAATACTTTTTCATTTTTTAATAAAAACAATAGACCACAATTAACATTTTGTACAACATCTGCATTGGGTTATTTAATGTAAAAATTAGTTCAATTCTCTCCTTTTTTTTTAAGACCTGTTCTAGCTATTCTTTCTTTCTTTGGAGAGCTTATATATATTTGCTTTAATTTTAAACGATCAGCTTTTTCTATACATTGCAATGTATTTTATTCAACTTTGATTTTTCACTTTATTCATTCATTCATTTGAAAGACAACTCTTATTGCTATTCACTAACAACTTTAATGATTTTTCGCTGATTTCCAGCGAATAGTAATATATGTTAGGCGCAGTCCTTTTGCGCCTAAGTCCCGCACTGCGCCTCACACACTGGCAGGGCGTAGGGAACTTTACACCGCATGTATGAGCGCACCTCGGGCACCGACATAAAAGAGGCGCAGCTTTCACTAAAAATCCTGTGAAAACGGGCGCTCCGGCGCGCCGATCTTCATACATGTCGCCCTTAGTGACATGCCAGAAAACCATAAGCTGAAAATTGTTTGTGGTTTTTTATGTGACTATTCAAGTAATAAAAAATGTGAAATATTTCATATTTTACACTGGCAACCAGAGCAAATACAATAAGCTGGCAATTCCTGATTTCTGTAACACTCTTGTCAGCTTTTCTGTACAGACTGGCTGGGTCAACAGAGTCATCTCATTATCATTAAAGTGTGGATGCGTTAACAACAGATCCATTATAATGCTGGGTGCCTAGAAATAAAGCACAGTAACACTGTGCATACAAATAAGCTCTGTATGCAGTTACCCAGCACACATTGGTGTTTGAGGGACAGGGTTGTACTCCATCACTTACTGGAAACTGTAATAATCAATGATGCTTCTCTGTCCATCGATTCACAATCCTTTCAGCTGCCATGAAGCACAAATATCCTCTTGTACTGTCTATATATCAAATTCAGTAAGAAAGCCTGTGTCCAATATGGCTGACTAGATAGCTCATCCCCAAGACGCTAACTGTAATAGCAAATTCTTCCACTTAAGAGCCAAATTCTTGTCCCCAGACCAAGACTGCAATCTACGTATATATAAATATACATTTATTTATCCACTACACTGCTGTCTGCAGGGCACAGTGGAGTGAGTTTGGATTAGATGGCATTCTACCCCCTCCTGCTTGGTCCCACCCATATCACACTGTGAGTAAGGCAGGGGGTGCTTTCCTCTACATTAGCATCATTCTCCCTCAGACTTCCCCTCCACTACACCGGTTGATGAGTGCAGACCATAATGTCCTCTACAATATAAACAATTAGGTGTTGGGTACCACTCCATTGGCCCACATATATAAATGCTTTAGCATGTCATGTGGCCATCCACCCACATGGTGGCTTGTTGTATTTAGGCTACAAATCGACATATATATAATGCATCTACTTAAAGGGATGCTGCCAACAGAAAGGAGTATTCTTGTTAAAACTTTTTTTAGAATTTTTGGAATTTTTTTTTGTTTTCACAAAACTTTGCAATTAAAAATTTCATATAAAATATTGTCCTTCTCTAGCTGTGTGAGAGTACTTTTGCTTAGCAGGGCAGAATAATCCCACTTTATTTCAGCTGCCACCTATCTCTACATAGTCTCATTGCAAATAGCAGGTAATTACATAGTGCTTGCTCTATTGCTCTCTTGACAGGGATAGATAAGATTATACTAGATCATGAGCAATACATGAAAGGAAAATAGGGTAATATTTTTTCTGCATTGAGGAGAAGGGGTTTCTTCACACTTATTAGGTAACTGCTGATAATATTTTTACTTCTCAGACCACAGCCGACCAGAAAGAAGGACCATCAACTGCTGTAGTATCAGAGCTCTCTGAGAGGAAATGAGCATTGTACATACATAAAAAAAAACACCCAATTTAAAAATAAATATTTATATGATGTTTGCTTATTGCTTGTCAATATGAGAAAAGAAAACAAGAATGGTAGTATCCCAGGACAATGACTGCAATATATATAGATAGATAGATAGATAGATAGATAGATAGATAGATAGATGAGGGCCCCTCAGGTAACTCACTAGTTCGATAATTGAGTATATGAAAATGGGTTTTCTAAGCCTTTAAAGGGGTTTTCTCACTATGCAGTTTCACAGAGCCACAGCCAGCTTCAGACTCACACTTTCTGGCCAGGCTCTGGGTGGGTCTATAGCAGTGATTGGAACAGCTGTGCTGTTCCCAGTTGTTCCTGTGCACCAGGCTAAAGAGCTCTAAAGGGTGAAAGCTTCTCATTTATTAAGGTAAACAAACTCCTCCTTTGCTAGAGATAAGACTCTGCAGGGAGTGACTTACCGTGGGCGAACGGCAGTTTGCGGAGCAATCAGATAATAGACAGAGAAGTGCGTGGTGGTGAGAGGTGATTGGTAACCATGAGAAATTTGTGTGCTTTAAGAGGAGATAAAATCTTCTTTAACTCCTGACCAAAGAAAAATCAGCAAAGCAATGTATCTGGTAATAATCTTCATTTATCTTTCCCTACATGTTAAAAGCCAATTACTGTGTTGAGAAAATCCTTTAAAGAGTATCTATCACCTCCACGGAAACCTCATGAACTAATAGGAGACTAAAATACAAACACTTCCTTAAATATGTTTAATTAGGAAAAGCAAAGCATTTCACCCGTAACTCCGTTTTTTTAAAAGCGCTGGCCCTTTAAGACAGCTTTGTAGTCGGGCCAAGTTGGCACATGACAGCTTGATGTATGACTATGTTTACAGTTGTATCAAATCTCCTGCCACTGTGCAGGGGGGAGCCTGTAAGTCTACAGCATGTGCAGACTGATTTTCCCTGGGCTGCTATGTCTGTGATGGATATAACACCAGCAGCAGTGTAATTTAGATGCCTGTAAACCCTGTCACACTATGTTCTCAGTGTGCTGGGCCTGCTGCAGTGTATGTACTGAGAGGCTCAGATCACCCTGTACAAGCAGCTACTGTATATCCTCAGCTCCCCCTGCACAGTTGGTAGCTCTCAACAGAAAGAATCCCTGCTACTGTCACACTATGTTCTCTGTGTGCTGTGCCTGCTGCACTGTATGTAGTGAGAGGCTCAGATCACCCTGTACAAGCAGCCATATCCTCAGCTTCCCCTGCACAGTTGGTAGCTCTCAACAGAAAGAATCCCTGCTACTGTCACACTATGTTCTCTGTGTGCTGTGCCTGCTGCACTGTATGTAGTGAGAGGCTCAGATCACCATGTACAAGCAACTATATCCTCAGCTCCCCCTGCACAGTTGGTAGCTCTCAACAGAAAGAATCCCTGCTACTGTCACACTATGTTCTCTGTGTGCTATGCCTGCTGCACTGTATGTAGTGAGAGGCTCAGATCACCCTGTACAAGCAGCTATATCCTCAGCTCCCCCTGCACAGTTGGTAGCTCTCAACAGAAAGAATCCCTGCATACAGAGCTCTACTTAGAAAGTGAAACTAAAGTCTGTTCCCCTGTAATACTGACATGAGCCCTCTGCATTGCTAATGACATGTATTGGAAAAAAGTCTTATAATTTCATCTACTACTATATTTTGTGTGTTTGTGTGGAGGTGATAGGTACTCTTTAAAGCACTGCACTCAGAACCATAATGACATTTCTAATATTACAGTTTCCATCTTGCCCAGTTTGGAGGGAGCCGTGTGCATGACCTGCTTTCATCTCATTAAATGCTCTTCAATTATTGTTCGCATATGTAGATAATTCTGCACATATGGCAGGAGGACGTTACCAATCACAGCCCGTCTGAGCAAGGGAGTCAAATCCCTGCCACATTATGGCTTGAAGATCTGCTATTTGTGAAGGCCTCTGCTGTCATTAATGAAGAGACAGGCCTTGTCATCACTGCAACATACTGCATGCCAAGGAGAGAATGACAGGCCGCGTCTGGCCCATATGGTGAATTGATTACTTTGATTACTTCTGGTGGCTCTTCTGCTGGGACCACATTGTACTGATGAGAAGTGAAATAAAGCATCAATTATCTGTCACAGATTCAGTCAATCTTTTCATACTGCTCGAGGCAGAGGGTCCACTAAAAGCTCCTCAGGTCCATCAAATTTGCTTTGAACCAAAACCATTGGAGAAGTCATGACTAAGGGTTTTGCCACTCTGAGAAATCCCTAGCTCGTTATGAGGCAGCCTAAAGTGAATAGGGAAATGGTCGTACTTGCACATCTCTCCCCCATTCATGTCTATGGGAGTTCTGAATAAAGCTGAGCACACTTGTCCGGCTAAATTTGGAACTGACATAAAATAGAACAGGGAGAGCTGTGCAAGCATGGTCATTTCCCATTCTCTGAGGCCGACTCGTAGCAAAATACCAGAAAGGGATTTTGTATAGTGGTAAAACCTCTTTAAATGAATAAAAGTGCAGTCGTGGTCAGGTGACCCCCTCTAGTGTGTCCTAATTGGGTTTACAGATTGGGAGTTTTATAAGCACTAAACAAGTTTCCTCTTAAAGGGGTTTTGCCACAATCTCATTTCATACCTCCTGCATCCAGCTCTGTGTGCTCAGAAGGGGGCGTGTGTGATTTGTTTGAATTGCAGATCATGTGACCCAGCAGGATGACATCACCAGGACTTTTCTCCCTAGTCAAAGAAAAGTCTGTTTATGTAAAGCATTGTGAGTAAATCAGAGGTAAAGTTTTTGCCTCCAGGCACAAGGGTCCTAGGTTCAAATCCCTGCAAGAACCAAACCTGTGTTGTTTTTTTTTCTCTTTATCAATGCACAGACCTCATTGAGGTTTCTTTTTTATCTATTTGCACTGTTTGCTAATTACTAAGGAGAACAGAGGACGGTAGTAGAATGACAGCACCTGGGGTTTGAACACAGTAGCTGCCTGAGAGGAGAGGTGATGTCTGAGCATGTGCGACCAGGACTGAGGAGCTCTCAGCCCTGGTCGTATCCCCTGGAGACGAGCTGTAAACAATGGATCACTAAAGGAGCAGCTAAAACAATAATGGTGCAGAATTTTTAATAATAATGAATGGTGAAAATGTTTATTATTTAATTTGCAAACTTCCCACAGCAATTTTACTTCGTGACAAAACCCGTTTAAGCCTTCTAGGAATTCATTACCAATCTGTCAGCTGGGTGTTATCAATTACCCTGAACAGTCCTACATTGTCCAATCAGATCTGACAGAGTTAGTGTGTGCTGGGACACACCCCTTATTGGTTACACCTAGCTGTCTGATTCAGTAATATATTTCTAGGAGGAATAACAGAGGAACAGCACAACACAGAGATATGATAAGAGGCTCCAGAATTGTTATTGTACAGGATTTACTAAAACAGATGATGGCAGGAGAGGTCACGGGTTCTCTGTAAAAGGATTACAAATTTCTCATCAGAAGAGGTCTAACCGCTATGACCCCAGTAAAAAACACAGGGGCCCGGTTCCCAATTCCTAGTAGTAAAATGGCGCTTTCACTTCCAATTGAAGTCTACAAGTTATGCAACAGCTAAGTGAGCATGCTCAGCTTCTCCCTTATAGGGAACCTGTCACACTGAACCTGCTATCTGATTAGATCGGACACTACTCATATCATCAGAGATCCTAGATATTTATAAGCAAGATTATGGGGAAACAGCTGAATGGTGCTCTGTATCTATATATAACCTGGACTGGAATAATGATTTGCTCCACAAACCAAGTGCAGGGCAAGGGGCAACCAAACTCCAGAAATGACACACTATATTGTGACCTTTGGGGGACTGGGCTGGAAACATCCACTAATGTTGTCTTTTTAATGGACACGTCCCTGCTGTATAGCGTCTGCGATGTTATATCCTTAGGCTGGGTTCATACATAGTGTATAAACAGCCCGCGAAGCAAGCCATAAAATGTGGTGCATGCATTTTTTATAGGTAAAATTTAATGTAACATCCTTAGGCTGGGTTCACACATAGTTTATAAAATACACTGCAAAAACATCTATAAAATGTGTTTTATGTTGCAGATTTTGATGCAGAATTAGCCGAAGATTATATCCCCAAACTATAAAAATTCATCACAGACTTACTGTAGAAGACCTGCCATCCATTAAAAAAATTGGGCTGTCCATATCCATGTTTAGCTGCAGCTACACTGATGCCAGGAGTGGTTTTTTTCTCCTATTTTTCCCCATTTCCTGAGCAGTCAGCCCTACTCATTTTGGTGCCTGATATGCAAATTAAGTCTTAGATTGTCAAGTGGGAGGTAACTTGCTTAAAGAGAACCTGTCACATATTTTACGCCCCCCTTGCTGAGGACAGCACAAGCTGTCAGACCTGCTGTTTCCAGCACTGTGTCCCTTATTCTGTAAGATGCTGTAGTTTTAGAGCATTTAATACTCAAATCTGCAGTTTTCAGCCAGAAAAGAGTCATGAAAAGAGTCCGTTTTTTTTCATACCCCACCCACCTGAGGCTAGCTTCGCCCACTTCAACTGATAACCCTATTACTTTGAATAGGTAGAACCATGTGAATAACTGTCAGGTGGGTGGGGCTAGCCTTGGGTGGGCAGAGCTAACACCTGCTCATGAATAAGATTTGAGCACTAAATACTCTAAAACTACAGCATGTTACAGAATAAGGGACACAGCGCTGGAAACAGCAGGTCTGACATTAGCTTGTACTGTCCTCAGCAAGGGGGGCATAATCTATGTGACAGGTTCTCTTTAAGTGTACAATGGGGCATTAACTAGAAGTCTGACACTGCCAGAGTAGCGTGAATTATGTCTGAGAGGCTCTTTCAACATGATCTTGTAAAAATTTCATCATCTTATGAGAACACACTCAGTTCTCTTCTCCAGGTTTGGCCCTATGTCCTTCCACCTTTGACTCCTATGTGATGCACTAAGAACTGAGCTTCTCTAACCCGGTCTATGCTAACTAGAAAATTTCAGAGAGCTGGTTAACCCCATTCTGTATATTTCACCTCCCCCTTGACCGACCAGAGTCTAATTTGCATATTGGGCACCAAAATTTATGGCACCATAAAGAAGGAGAAAAAAAAACTTTTGGCAAGCGACATTGTCTTGAATAGTC